>JAGFMF010011637.1:376237-406878 GCA_019455555.1 Galemys pyrenaicus
CCGCTCTCTGTGGTGAATCCTCTCACCCCCCCCACACCTCTGGCCTGTGCCCCAGTGCTTGTATGCATAAATAAATAAATCTTTAAAAAAAAAATTAAATATTTACAATAGCTAAGGTTATAAGGTATTGAGGTTGTGCAGATGTAGTAAGATACAGCTTCTTCAAACATGAGAAGAGAGGCCCATCTCTGTGTGTGGTAAACTACAACCTCAACTTCTAGAAGGTCCATCAATATCATAAAGCTTCTGAGGAAAGAGTACACAATTGTAAGATGAATACCCAATTTCAAAAACAGTTTGAAAGATTGCATTAAAATCAAAGAAATATGTTAAAATCCTTTTTGGCTTTAGCAACATTATATTCAAAAATCTAAGTTTTGGGCCCTCTCTGGTGGCGCAAAGGGTTAAGCAACGCACTATGAAGCAAACCTCAGCTACTGCAGCATGAATATGATCCCTGCCAGAGGCTGGGGAGGTGACCCACATGGCACAGCAGACCTCTCCTGTCTCACCCACTGCTCCCCTCAGAAGTATATTTCAGTCGATCTGCCTGTTCTGCTCCCCACTCTGTCTCTGGTCTGTACCCCAGTTCTTGCATACATAAATAAGTCTTTAAAAAATATATATGTTTTAATGTTCACCAGTAAATTTTAACATTTTTTTTTCCTATCTTGTTTTGAAACTATACTTGATTTGATTGTAAATACAGCAAACATAAGAAAGTGTGCATCCTGGGCCTCCCTGGCAGTGCAAGAGGTTGAGTGCCACACTGTGGGGCTTCCGCAGCCACTGCAGTGGGAGTTAGATTCCTGGCCAGGGAGAGGACCCACATAACACAGCAGACCTCTCCTGCCTCACCCACTGCTCCCCTTGGCAGTGTATTTTGATGGATCTGCATATTCTGCTCCCCACTCTGTCTCTGGTGAGTCTTCTTACCCCCTGAACCTCTGCCTGTACCCCAGCTCTTATAAATAAATAAATAAAATCTTAAAAAAAGTTGTGTATCCCTTGTTTGAGAAAAAGCAAGGCACGACAAGCCTTAATGTGATTTAACATACATCAAATATACACCAAGCACTGAAACAGTGTGGAAGCACATAAGCACTATTTTTGAGATTTCTGTCCTTTTACAGTTATACTCTGGAACTATAGCATCGTAATAAAAACTACTCCAAAACAGACTGATTTAGGTGTAATGTTACTAACATGATATATTGAAAACCAAGGGTGGGGGATCTCCCTGGTGGCACAGTGGTTGAAGTCTCAGTGCTATCAAACTGTTGTCAGCTACTGTGGCAAGAGTTCAATCCCCGGCCAGAGGAGCTGACCCACATGTGCAGCATACCTCTCCTGCCTGGCGTGCTATTCCCCTCAGCAGCGTATTTTAGTCCACCTGCCTGTTCTGCTCCCCTCTCTGTCTCTGGTGAATCCTTTCACAACCCACACCTCTGGCCTACACCCTAGTTCTTGTATGTCTAGATAAATAAAAATAAATCTTAAAAAATTTAAAAAAACTCATTATTTAAAGACAAACTAGAAAAGTCATATCAAGGAATCAGGAAATGCAATGATTGTGACTCAGTAACATACTGGCGATCAATACTACTTATGGGAATGAACAGAACATGCCTATATTTAATATATATTCATTAAAAAGAGTAGAAAATGCTAGAATACTATTTTTCAACAGCGTAACTCTATGACAAGTAAAGATAAGCACAATCTTAGCAATCAAACTTGTGTTTGTGCCTAAAAATATCACAATTATAAAAAGCAATAGGTTTGCTTTGGGCCTACTAATTTCAACTAAGTTTACATTAGATCAGATAGGAATATTCACTGGACTCAAATTCTTTTATAAGCACATCCAGAGTTTCCTTCCTAATGAACAACTACTAAAATCAGAACAGAACTCATTTACCAGCTGTATCAGCAGAAATTTAAATACATTAAAACTTGTGTTTATGACAGCATTACAAAGTACTTATGTTTCACAATTAGCGCCTGACTTTACACTTTCCAGATCCTTCTTCCTGTTTCATCGGAATAGCTAGAATGCAAAGGAAGTATAATACCAGCTATTGAATTTAGAAAGGCTATTTTGTAAGTGTTCTAGGCATAGTCCCATTTTGAAATATTTACTTTTTCTGGAAATGAAACTTGTATACTGATAAAGATTTAACAGGCTACTACAACTAGAGTTTAGAATGTCATTATGACAGTTGGATGTCATTATGACAGTTTACCATGTATAAACCTGAAGCTTTGGTTAACTTCCTATCCCAAGTATTTCACTCAGTTAATTCCTTATAAAAAGTTCTAAACAGGGCCTCCCTGATAGTGCAAAGGGTTACATTTTAGCACTATAAAGCAATCTGCAGACACTACAGCATGAGTTCAATACCCTGCCAGGGAACTAACCCACATGGTGCAGCAGACCTCTCCTGCCTCATCTGCTGCTCCCCTCAGCAATGTATTTCAGTGGATCCACCTGTTCTGCTCCCCAACCTGTCTCTGGTGAATCCTCTTACCCCTCCACACCTCTGCCTACACCCTAGCTCTTGCGTGCAAAAATAAATCTTTAAAAAAAATAAAGATTTATTTATGCATACAAGAACTGGGGTACAGTCATAGGTGCCTGGGTGGGAGAGGATTCACCAGAGACAGAGTGGGGAACAGAACAGGCTGACAGACCAAAATAAACTGCTGAGGGGAGCAGCAGGTGCAGCAGGACAGGTCTGCTGTCCCATATGGGTCACCGCCCTGGCCTGGGGCAGGGATCGAACTCATGCTTCATAGGGTGTTGCTTAACCCACTGCACCACCAGGGAGGCCCCATAAATAGTCAAAAAAAAAGTTCCAAACACCCTCAACCTTCACTAGCATCAACCACTGTAAAAATCAATGTTTAGGGGCCTCCCTTATGGCACAAAGAGTTAAGCACAGCACTAAATAGCAATCTGCAGCACGAGTTCTATCCCCAGCCAGAGAGGTGACCTACATGGCAAAGCCAACCTTTCCTGGATCACCCGCTGCTCCCCCTGACAATGTATGTATTTCAGGGGATCTACCTGTTTTGCTCCCCACTCTGTCTCTGGTGAGTCCCGCACCTTTGGCCTGTACCCCAGTTCTTGTGTGCATAAATCAATCTTTAAAAAGAAAAAAAAAACAATGCTTACTGCAGTCACTTCATTAAGCCCTTCCAGGAAATTAGCAGAATGTCAAAAACTGGCAGTTGCTGTCTTCTACAGGAAATGAAGAAAAATGCTGAGAGTGCAGCATTCCTCTAGTTTGTCCATCAACAGGATACCAGCCATTGTTTTCTGTGTGCTCTGCATATTTCTAGCATCAAATAAAAATGCTTTTAACCCCTGCTGCTCCACACTTAGCACAGAGATTTGTTTCTTTTCCATGTTAAGTCTTTGAGGCAATCACTGTCTCTTAAATTTTTTTAAATTATGGTCACTCATTCCAAATGATAACACATCCAGCAAGGAACTACAGTCAGAGGCAGGAACTGTAAGATTATTAGCTTTGATAAGTTACAAGGATACTCAGAATTTTCCCTAATGGTAGCCAATTGCTGACTGACAAATTTAAAACTCTAGGCCTGACTCTTTCTTAAATAATAGCCCAATTAGATGAAATATTACACATCAACTTTGACAAGCTGCATAAAAATACAAAGTTTTTTTATACAATTTATTTTTATTTATGCATACAAGAACTGGGGTGTAGGCCAGAAGTGTGGAGGGTGAGAGGAGTCACCAGAGACAGAGAGGGGAGCAGATCAGGTGGACTGACTGAAATACACTGCTGAGGGGAGCAGCAGGTGGGTAAGGAGAAGTCTTTTGCACCCATGTGGGTTAGCTGCCAGACTGGGGATTGAACTCGTGCTGCTCGTATACCACCAGGGAGGCCCCAGAATAGAGAAGTTCTTATGTTCTGAATCTTGCATATGGGTATGGCTCTCCAAGGTAATGTTCTTTCCAGTACAAATGGCATTCAACTGGCAAAAAAACACAAATGCTACTAAAGCTATGACTGATTACTAGGAATGTTAGAGGTGAAAGGAGAGGGGATGACAGAATTTATTCAAACATACCTTTCAGAGAACCAGAAAACAGATTTTCTTTGAAAGTAAGATTATAATAAATACTTTTGTGCTGACTTAAAATACCTGGTTAGTAGTCTTATTATATAAAATTCTAAGTCTTGGGCCTCCCTGGTAGCACAGTGGGTTAAGCAACACACTATGAAGCAAACTGCAGCCACTGCAGCACAAGTTTGATCCCTGCTGCCGGCCAGGGAGGGAACCCACATGGCATAGCAGACCCCTCCTGCCTCACCTGCTGCTTCCCTCAGCAGTGTGTTTCAGTCAGTCTGCCTGTTCTGCTCCCCAACCTGTCTCTGGTGAATCCTCTCACCTCTCTGGACTCTGGCCTGTACCCAGTGCTTGTATGCATAAATAAAGAAATCTTTTTTAAAAAAAGTTAAATTCTCCCTATGACCCAGCAATTCCATTCCAGCTATGTAGCTTAAAAACAGGTAGTCAAACTAAAACACAGACATGAAATGTTCAAAGCAGCACTATTCACAACAGCCCAAAAGTGGAAGCAACCCAAATGTCCATCAACTGATAAAAGGGAAGATAAAATGTGGCATTATCCACTTAATAGAATATTATTCAGCAACAAAGGAATGAAATACTAAAATATATCATGTAGGTGAATCTCAAATATTATGCTTAGTGAAAGAAATTTAAACTCAAAAACTCACATCCTGAATGATTCTATTTTTGTGAAACATCCAGAACAGGTAAATCCACAGGAACAAAAAAAAGCACATTGGGGGCCTCCTTGCTGGTGCAAGGAGTTAAGGTGCAGCTCTATGAAGCCATCCATAGCTACTGCAATCCCCAGCGAGGGAAGTGACCCACATGGCACAGTAGACCTCTTCAGTCTTGCCTACTGCTCCCCTCAGCAGTATATTTCAGTAGATCTGCCTGCTCTACTCCCCACTCTGTCTCTTGGTAACTCCTCTCTACCTCCCCCCTCCAGCCATCCCCACCCAACACCTCTGGCCTTGTTCTTGTATGCATAAATAAATAATTCTTAGGAGGGGAAAAGCACATTACTGGTTGTCCAGGGAAGGAAAAAAGGGGGGAAGTATGATTTCCCTTTGGGGTGATGAAAATGTTTTGGAAGGGACACAGGTGATGATTGCACAGCATTATGAACACACTAAATTGTCACTTTGAGAGGTTCACTTTAAGTTACATGAATTCTATATCATTTTAGATGTAATTTTAAACTCTTCACATGCATTTTTTACACGTCGGTATCTTCATTAGCACTGGAAAGTCATCGCCAATCCATCGCAATACTCAAAAATCCATTATGATACCATCACTCTTTTTATAATGCCTCAAAGTTCCATTTGCTCAAGAGTTGTTTTCTCATTTTTGGATTATGATCTCCTCCAGAAACATTCTTAACAGACTGCTTTTTTTTTGGGCCTCCCCTGGTGGCGCAGTGGGTTAAGCAAACCGCAGCCAGTGCAGCACAAGTTTGATCCCTGCCGCGATTCCTGTGGCACAGCAGACCTCTCCTGCCTTGCCTGCTGCTCTCCCTCAGCAGTGTATTTCAGTCCATCTGCCTGTTCTGCTCCCCACTCTTTCTCTGGTGAATCCTCTCACCTCCCGCACCTCTGGCCTGTGCCCCAGAGTTCTTGTATGCATAAGTAATCTTTAAAAAAATAAAATAAAATAATGAATGTGTATTAAATCCTGTGCATTAAATAAGGTATTTAAATAATACCTATGGATGCAATTATGTGTGGATTATCTTTACCAAGTAATCAATGCAAGCATGAATGCAAACTGCAGGCCTGGTTTACCGCTCTGTCCCTAGTTCCCGATATGTAGTAAGTGCTAGATATTAGCTGAGTAACAAATATTTATAAATCATAAAAATCTAGGTATGCAAATAACATTGTGTCATTGTTGATCTCTGAATAAAATGCACTAGAGAGTAGTTATATAGCCAACAATTTTACTACAGTTTTATACCAAGTACTTTCACGTAAATGTTTCAGGTTCACAAAGAGATTAATCTTAACTACACTGTCCAATACAGGAGTAATGTCATATTCCAAGCACTTGAAATGTGGTTACTGTGACCAAATTTATTTTAAAATTTAAACTAATTAAAATCAAATGGTAAGTGATAATTCAAGTATGGAAAAGCTGCATACACTTGGTATGATGTGAGTCTGCAAATCTGCTTTTCCAATTATTAATTTCATGAACACTAAACACAGGTCAAATATTTCAATAAAAAATATGAAGTGAGATATACTCTAAATATACCCAAGCGGGAAGGTAATATCTCACTTGTAAATTTCACAATTGATTATATACTGAAATTAAAACATTTTGGATATATTTAGTTAAAACTAACTTCACAGTATTTTTTAGTTTTGATAGGACCACTAGGAATGGTAATATCACCTACAGGGTTTACACTGGACAGCACTGCTCTTAAGAATCCCCAAGTCCCTTGATCTGTCTACTGTAACACATCAATAATTACATTTTAAACCAGTAGAAAAGCTGCCACTCTGGGCAAAGTCCAACAGAAAAAAAAAAAATGCACACTCAGATACTGTATAACTTCTCTTAAGGCCAGTCACACTTTTCTTTTAAATATTTGTATCAGAAGACCCAGGTTTAAACTACTTTAAGTCTCATTTTCTTCAACTGTTTAGGAAGGCTATCTTGGGGGGATTAAGTAAAAAGTGAGAGTACCCAGTATCATTCATAGGTTCTCACAAGATGTCTGCTGTTCATTCCACTCACTAGTCATTGTTTATTTATCATCACCAATTCCCCCAAAAGACAGTATTCACCTAATTGATTTTTCACATAAAGTTTTGATTTTAGCTAACAAAATATTGTAAATATATAAACATGATGGTCAGATAAATCTACACTCTTACAAAGCCCACCTAAGGCCTGTCTAATACCACAGTCAACAGCTTCATGTGATTATTTACATTTAAATTATAAAGAAATAAAGTAAAAACTTGAGTTTCTCAGTCACACTGGTCATATCTGAATATCTCCAATGTAGCTAGTACACATTTTCATCATGAAAGAGGATCTAATGGACAGTAACTCAAAAAAGGGAAAACCACATCAATATTAGTGACCAAAAAAATCCTATTAACTATAACTCAAATAATCTTTAACATTACCAAAATCATGTATTTTACTGTACAACACAATGAAAATAATTATGATTCTACACATACACAGTCATGTCATCCCAAGTCTTAAATTATTTCCTCAATGGAGTGAAAACACATTTACTTAGAATTAGGCATATCCCTTTATGCTGAGTAAATGAACCATTAGGAAAATTCTGGGGGGGGGGGGGTGGGGAAGAAAAGATACACTTTAAGCTTGTAAACTACTCCCAGAGTAAGATTGCAGCATAATTCCAGGCAGTAAGGCCTCTTTCTGGCCTCAGAATTTAATAGATAGCATACTCTAGTAATAATTAGCATTGCTTTGTCCTTGCAAACCAAAACAACTATTATCAAGACCAATACCACTGAACTCATAATACATTCCTACAATTTAGGATCAAAGGGCAAAGAACAAGATAGGAAGACTTTAATTGCACACCCAAAGAACCTGTGAATACAGTGGGATGTGTAAATTGGTATAAAGATAATTAATGTGCCCAAAATTGGGAACTGCAGACATTTTATATGTAGCCAAGGATTTTTCCAGAACCTGCAACTTGAGCAATGTCTTAAAGAGGCACTCATCTAGTGATTTTTATCACCCTAAATAGCCTATGAAATTAAAAAATGAGGGTCTTTTTGGTAGCAGAGGAGTTAAAGTCACTGATATTAAGCTATCACCAGCCTCAGCAGGAGTTCGATCCCAGGCCAGGAACTAACACACCTGGCACAGCAGACCTCTCCTATCTCCTGTCACGCCCACTGCTCCTCTCAGCAGTGTATTTCAATAGGTCTGCCTGTTCTGTATCCCACTCTTTCTCTGGTGAATCTTCACCCCACCCCACTCCCATATCTCTGGCCTAACCCAGTACTTGTATGTATAAATAAATAAAAACAAATCTTTAATTAAAAATATTTCAATGCTTTACAGTTTAAAATAGTATTCATTTGGTGTAGTCCCAAGTCTGATGACATATCCTTCAGTTATATGGTATCAAAAAAATAGTTACATGATATAAAAAAAAATTCATTTACAGTTTACCTTTGGACATTAGCCTTTGGTATTTTTTAACAATTGTCTCCTCTTTATGAGCAATTACTCAAGCCAACACAAATCAAGAAATAAGTTTTACCAGTGGACTCTGTCATGTAAACAACTATACCTGCCTCTCCTGAGTATGATAAACAGATATCTGCATGTAGAAAGATTGTATTTCAGATGCACTTTAGTATAAAGATGAGCCTATGTTTTCCCCTCACACCCATGAACATTATTTTCCTAACCCTTCACATTCATTTTAATAGAAGTGACCACAGGAATTAAAACTTGGATTATGCACAGACAGCTTTTGTCCGTTCTATCATTTAACTCTTTAACTTTCGTAAAATAGTATTTTTATTAAGAAGGCATATTCCATTACTTCAGAGGAGTTATCTGAAAACCATGAATGACCAATGGAAGTACATTAACTCATTTTACTAAAGATTCATTTATTCATTTCAAGACTTAAATTCTTGCTGATCCAAACAAAAGTGATACTATCTGTACAAAACAAGGAATGTTATGATAGCCTAAAAATTAAAACTTTTTCATTAACAACAGTCCTTTATATATACCAATGGGAGAAAGTAAATAAAACAGCTTTCAATGGAAAAGGATATAATAGGTCACTAACAGTGACAAGTCAAAGCACTGCATCTCCATTACTATGAAATTAGCCCTTCAGAAGGTTTAGGTCTCCTTAAGGCGGTATTTGGGAAAACAAATTAATATGAAAAAATTATGTTAACCGAAATAAAACCTGGATTGTGAACTAAGAAAATCTGAAGCTCAGAAGAGCCTTAATTCAGCCAAGCCATCGATTTAGCACCTGCCTAGGCCAGTGTTGGGCAGGTTGCCAGATAAGGCAGTATGTTGCCTACAGGATCATGCACCATAGGGAAGAACTCTAGAATCTACTAAAAGGAAGTCATTTATAGACCGAATAACCTCGCATATTTCAGAGTAGGTGTGCTCTATCCCCAGGGCTCTCTGTTCAATTCCATACAATCCTGAGAGAGGTAATCATGTCAAGCCCACAACTACCTACTGGACTCCAGCAGACCCCAAGATAATCTCTGGATAACTTATTATCTTCTAGAATCAGAAGGGATGAAAGCCACACCATTGCCGGAGAAATGGGGGATGGGGGAGAAAGGCGACTTCTAGGGACCTTGACCCCACGCACTGAGACTGACACCACCCTGAGAAATACGTTCCCCCATTCTATCCTCCTGTTCCTTCAGTGACCTTCTGTTCCTATTGCTTCGGGGAAAGCAAAAGACAAGTCACCGCCGTTCCCCCACCCCCAAGGGAAGGTGCCTTTCTCAGCTGAGAGCCGCAGAGGGAAGAAGAATAAAGGTTGCTTCTCCTCGACCCACCCGGCCCCATAACTCCAGGGTACAGACACGATGGGGGTATGGGAAGAGAAGAGGTGACAGCCCCGTACTAGTTTAGGGGGGTGAGAAACCTTGCTCCGTAGGAAACGTGGGAGAATTTCCCCCCTCGAACCCCCAATGAATGAGCTGATTAAAACAGGGAAGGGGTGGGGGAGTTGGCGTGCGCGATTCTTGCTATCCAGGAAGCAGAGAGGCCTTCAAACCCAGGCCTGGCCTCGCTGCCCGCTGCCCCCGGACTCTCGTCCTTTCCATCCAAGCCCCACATCATTTAACCCTTTAAGCGTCCCAAGACAGTGCTACCATCCTCCAACTACACCAAGCACCGACCCCAGCCCCCAACTCTTTTTGCTTGGGCCAGAACTGTAGCTTTTCCCTTCATTCCACCCTCTCCACAGCCCTCACCAGCCCGGGCCCAGCCGCACCTGGAGATGCTCCTGAAAGCGAATTGGCAGAATCTGGGCCATGGCGCTGTCGGGGGGTATGGTGTCCTCCTGTCACTGGGGCTGCGGGGCAGTGGCTGCCCGGGCTCTCCAAAGGAGAGGAGAAGGGGGAGGGGGGGAGGCTGGGCTCAGCAGGATATTCTCCGGGGACGCAGGAAACTGGCAGGCAGACGAAAGAGCTTGGGTCGGGGGCGGAGGCTCCAGGGGCCGGGAGAGCCGCAATGGCGGAACCGGGCGCAGCGCAGACTCCGGAAACGGCTGAACCCTGCGGAGGGATCCCGGCGACAGAACTCCGCCCAAGTCACCTCACCCCCTCCGCCTTATGTACCCCTCCACGGAGCGCCGCGGCGCTGCGGTGCGCAGGAATTCGAGGCGCAGTGCGCTGAGGGACTTGCTTACTGCTGCGACCCGAGGGTAAATAGAGGAATCGAAGGACTACTTTTTTAGACTCATCACTTTCTCCAGCCTCCTGCTTTCCTCACCCCCACCCCCCTTTTTTTTTTTTGCATTTTGCCACATCATGCGACTAGGGCGACCGACGTCATTTCCGTGGGCACTTAGGTCCCACCCACGTACTTCCGGGTGCACGTGATACTGGTTGGGAAGGGTCGGCTGACTGCTGCCAGAATGCAGAGCGAGTTCTAGGGAAATACGGCATCTCTTGGGAATGAGGTGGCTGTTGGGCCGCCTTTAGGAATGGCGGTGCTACTCCCTTCTACCGTGGCTCCTGCTTGTTTAAACTGAGTGTCTTACAAAGAGGATGAGGCGTGGGCGAATGGGCCCAGCCTCCCGCCCTCTCCGTGACTCAGGGAAACGGCCTCCCTGCAGAGCGCTCACTTGGCGGCAGGCTGCAGCACTCCTCCCCCGCCTAGTTTCAAGTAGTGGGTGGTTTCTTAAACGCCAGCTAAGAGGGAATGAAAAGGGGTTTAAAATCTCTGCCCTTATGCACGCCCTTCCGACAGCTAGAGAACCTCACGCTTGGATTCTAATTAGAACCAGCTTTTTCTCTTAGGGTGTTACTTAACAATGTCAAAGGACGGTGAAGGCCAATTGTGAGGTATAGCAAACTGGCTTTGCGATCGCTTAACGTCTGCGGACATTTTGGCGGACTGTATATTTGGCCTATCTAGCATCAGACATGCTGTTATATATGACATCAGACATGCTAAGCATGCCAGAGAATTGGACCAAGAGGATTTTTAAGACATCAAATTTGAATCTCAAAACTATAAAGGTGTTTGGTAAAACCATGAGATTCTTCCTCGGTATTTCAGTAGGACCACCTCAATATTGCCTGTTCAGTAAGCAATGTTTGGGAATTTAATCGCTGGAGCAAGACGCAAAGCTGGAGCGTCTTAGATCTAACAACATTAGGGTTTCTGCGGTATTATCGATTAATAACCTTCCAATTATTTCATTGTCAAAGTATTTCCTGTAGTGATTTGTAATAACACAATAAAGGATAAAATAATTTATTTATGTTTTTTACCTTTATAAGGCAATTCTTTTTCTAGAAAGCTCTTTAGGAAAAAGTCAAGTAAATAGTCAATCTTCCTTCCCTTTTCAGTTAAACAAAAACCCTCCTAGGTATACAGTGATTTTATTAAGCAGTTTTTGCTTACAAGTTTGCATAATCATTTTAATTACTTTTAATTTTTTCCTAATATAAATCTCACAGAGGATTAGAGAAGAATCTTTGGCAAGAGCAGACACAGACTGTTCAAAGATAAGCCTCACCGTGTCATAGGAGTGAATATTAAAGGTTGGCAAAATTTTGTTAAGTCCAAAATTTGCAGGTGTTCTGCAATATTTAAAATGACCGTTGTAATACCAGTTTAAAAGTACCTGCTTTCCATAATTGTTGGGAGTAAACAAATTTTAAAATAACACTCTGAAAGAGTTACTGTTTTATTACAATAAATGCAGTATAGATCAAGTTATATTTTCATTTTTTTAAAAGATTTATTTATGCATACAAGAACTGGGATACAGGGCAGAGATGGGAGGGAGGGGTGGTGTGAGAGGACTCACCAGAGATAGTGAGGAACAGAATAGGCAGAATGACTGAAGTACACTGCTGAGGGGAACAGCAGGAGAGACAGGAGAGGTCCACTGCTCCAAGTGGGTCACCCCGCTGGCAGGGATTGAACTCATGCAGCAGAGGCTACAGATGCCTCACAGTGTGGTACTTAACCTTTTGCGCCACCTCAGAGGCCCAAATTATATTTTCAATCTCATAATCTGGAATAGAAGAGCTATATCATAATAGCTACCAAAATTTAACAGTAATAACTTACATTTTCATACAAACCTATAATTTTAAGTACATTCATAACTTCAAAGCAATTGATTTTGTGCTTGGTTATTTGGTAGGAATACCTAACAAAAAGTGCACTGAAGTTCTTGTTGCTGTGTCATCACACATAGAAATCTAATGTTAATGCAGTTTTCATAAATCATTTAGAATAAAAACATATTACGATATAACATCTCGTTTTGAACACTGTCCTTTAAATCAACAAAACCAAAATTATTAAAAAAAAAAGTCCAAACATTTAAAAAAAAAAAAACACCCTGTGCCTTTAAGGATCAATCTTGACTGAGGTAATAAGTCTTTTATGGCACTATGCTGTCAATCCTTGATTTAGAAGTCCCAAAAGCTGAGTCCCTGTTAAGTTTCCTGAGCCATAACTGGCTTTGATTTTAGGCACTACCCTTAAATTAGAAAAGAGGATAGATACCCTAATAAACCAGAAAACAAATGCTGGAATTATTTCCAACCGAGCCCTTTAATAAGAGTACTGATATAAATGTATTATCATTCTGGATTTTAGTTTCATAAAATGTTTTAATAAGGTAGACATGTTAGTCAGATTCTTTCAATTTGAAGTTATTTTTATCAAAATGTTCAATAGTAGGTCCTTGCTCTGAGTCACAGCAAGAGCCATTAGCAAAAACTGCATTGCTCTTCTGCTATTTTAAGGACTGCCAGTTATGAAAACTTTATTGTGCCCCAAATTGTATATATTGATGTTAGGGGGAAGGAACTGATATATATTGCCTTCAATGAAAATGACACCTCAAAAAAAAAAAAAGAAACAAAGCCACACTTCACTGTAGAATTTCTCTATAGTTGTTCATCTTCAGACAGCCCCCAAATTACATCCCCTACCTTTTGACCCATTAGAAACACCTTGAACTGTGTTACAAAAGCAACAAAGTAAAGGCAGTTCTCAAATATTGAGCTTCATTTTAAATAACTTTAAAACCTAATCCACTATACCAAATAATTAAAATTTCAATGAAACTTGTAACATCTCAGGGCCACTGGTGATACTGCAGCAGGATTAGATAAAAAGCAGCATATAAAACACCAGTAAGTTCAGTTATTAGTCATTGTACAATGCTCACTTTATTTTAATGTGCTGTACACAGAACTGATTGTAGGCAAAGCTTATCCAAAAAGAAATGCTGGATCCTCCCTGGTGGCACAGTGGGTTAAGCAACGCACTATGAAGCAAACCACAACTACTACAGCATGAGTTCAATCCCTGCCTCTGGCCAGGGAGGTGACCCACATGGCGTGGCAAACCTCTTGCCTTGCCTGCTGCTCCCCTCAGCAGTGTGTTTCAGTCAGTCTGCCTGTTCAGCTGCTTCCCACTCTGTTTCTGGTGAATCCTCTCACCTCCCGCGACTCTGACCTAAACCCCAGTTCTTGTATGCATAAATAAATAAATCTTTTTTAAAAAATGCTTACAAAGCAAAAAAAAAAATTGTCATGGCCTTTTTAGTACATGTGCTGCCGAAGGTATGACACATAAACCTGTTCCCTCAGCAATCTTAAAATTCTGTTATATTTCAGGGTCAGTTCTACCAGTAGCAATGCACAAATACAGCCTTGTTACGGTGGCAAATTCCTCCTCAGAACAGAATGGCTAAGGACTCAGATTTACTCAAGTTATAGTTAGCACAGTAACAAAGTTTGTGACATAGAATCTTATTTACTTCTCAATACTTTTCAGCACATACAAAAAAAATAATGAAAACTTAAAAAATTTTGACATAGGGAAAATGATTCTGAACCTCTGGTTAAGGTTCATGAAATTTTTGTATAGTACTCCTGCAAATGTAGCCCAGTCTGAATACGTACCAAATTTAGGACACGCTAGAAATTTTGCTATTGTTTATTAAAGATTGATTTATTTATGCATACAAGAGCTGGGGTACAGGCCATAGTCACGGAAGGTGAGGATTCACCAGAGACAGAGTGGGGAGCAAAACAGGCAGATTGACTGAAATACACTGCTGAGGGGAGCAGTGGGCGAGGCAGGAGAGGTCTGCTGTGCCACGTGGGTCCCCTTCTTGGCGGGGGATAGAGCTCAGGCTGCTGTGCAGTGGATGCTTCACAGTGGGGCGCTCAACCCGCTGCACCACCAGGGAGGCTCACACTAATTTTTTTAAAAAATTGTGACTGTTGTGTTTTTGTGACAGATAAAAGTGGATTATATAAAACAAACCAAAAGCCTGGTTTCCTTTCCTGGTTGCCTATATTCCAAATAACTGTGTTTAATGCTGTTTAGTATATATGCACACAACTGTTCATTCCACTCTTAGTCATGAAAAATCTATAGCACTCCTATTTGCCTATGAAATACTGACTTAAATTTATTTTCTTTCTTGAGCCTGTCCTGTTAGCAACAAGAGACTGAAGATCTCATTAGATCTACTTGAGCACTCAAAAAGAAAGTTTTCTACAGGGTGAAAATAACAGGTAACCTAATAAAGACAGCCTCTACTTCCTGTATATTTGCATTACTATTCAGCCTCAGATAAAATGAGGGGTGTTGTACTCATTACTGAAGAGGGCTTAAAAATTCTATTTCTTAAAGGAAACTAAATGGAATAGCAGACTGGCCCACAATGTCAGTCTCTAAGTGCTACACACTATAAAAGTAAAATCCCAACGTGAAATGACTTTCATCTAGTGCAAGAAATTCATTTGACTTACTTTTAATCCAAGTTGCAGACTGAAAATTGCAAAGCCTTTCTCAAAGTGATACCAATTAGCTTCCATTGTGTAACACTGATTCCTCTCCCAAACCATGCATTCTTCAGTCATGTTCATTCTTAAAAATTCAGCTTAAAATCTATTTATGCCATAAATTATACCATTTATTGAATATGCCATCTAATTCAAAAACTCAGCTAACTTTTATTATTAGTTATACTTGTAGTACAACCATTTATAAATACCTGCCATTCACTCATATCAAACTGAGTGCTAGACTACATTCACAAGTTAACTTATCTTATTTCCTATGTTTTAGCTAAGCTTGAAGTAGTACTAGGTTAATAAACACGTGGGTTTTGGACAGTGTATTCTTTGAAAGAATAATGATACCATAGAAGTTTTATATAATTACTATTTTAAGGTTAAAGAAACAGCAAACAAGAGTTAAGGAATACTTTGAGAAGCTTTGGGAAAGTAAGAGATTATACTTTGATTCTTCACATTATGTCCAATCATATAATGGCTGTTTGAAGAAAAGGAAAAATCTCAATGTATTTCATGAAATTAAGATATTTGCTTCCAAAAGAAGTCACAGAAATTAGAATGAGCATGTGAAAAGTAATGTTGCTGGATTCAAGTGCAAGTGGTTAAAAAATGAAATCAGACTATTTGCTTACATGTAAAAAACCTCATTGTCTTTAAATAAAGTTCTACTGGCATATAGCCATATCCATTTATTTATGTACTGTCGATGGCTCTTTGTATACTAAAACAGCAGAGCAGCTGCAATAGACTATATAGTCTGAAAGCCTAAAATATACACTACCTGGCCTTATCAAATTCAAATCAGATTTCCTGCAGCCAATTTGAACATAAGAAAAAAATTCTGGATATCTGAATATGTTAATGAGATACTCTTTTGGTCTGTAATCAGAAGATATTTTTGAGAGACTATAAGGCTACAATAAGACAGGCCACTTTACTACACTTCTGATAGGAAAATAAATTGGTTGATCTGTTCAGCAAAGCAATTTGGGAGTAGGCATCATAAGTCTCAAAAATCATTTTCACTGCTATAAAAAATTCAACCAGAACCTATCACAATTTATTCAACCATTTCCCCAGCTTCAACTTTAGTAGATATTGCCAAAATATTCTCTAATTAACAGCAACTTATTCTATGACTTTCTAGGTGTATTGTTTGCCAATTTAATGGATGACACCTCTATTATTTTCAACTGTATTTTTCCCCCTAATTACTAGCAAGTTCAGTATCTCCTTATTGGCCATTCATGCTTCCTTTGCCCATTTTCCTATGATAAAACTTTTCTTTGATATTTTTGTGTGGTTTCATCTAGTAATTTGAAAAGTTAACCCTCATTCTTTCATGAACTCCATAACCACCACCTTTCTTACAAGATTCCTTTTACATTAGTTAGATTCAATTATTTTTCATACAGCTCTCAATGGAAATCAATTCTTATTGAGTCAGTTTCACAATTACCTCAAAGCTGTAATGATACCATTCCCCTGCCAATAATTGAATTGAATTATGCCAATATCTGAATTGAATTATGATATACCTATTACCCACTTGTTTATTGGAAATTCTTCAAGGAAATCTTCCTCAAGGTATAATGTCAACAAATTTAGGTAATAGGGAAAAAGTCACCATTTTACAGTAATAAGAATAAAACTGATTCAAGCACAATTCAGCAGCTTATGAACCCAAAGGGGTTAATTTATGAAGAACAGGCTATTTCACATTACCTGAAAGAATCACTTCCCCCAAATTAATTACCTATGCTTTTTTTTTAGGGATTTATTTTATTTATTACACATACAAGAACTGGGGTGTAGGCCAGAGATGCAGGGAGGTGAGAGGATGCACCAGAGACAGAGTGGGGAGCATAACAGGCAAAACAGGTCTGCTGTGCCTTATGTGGTTTTTAGCTCCCTAGCCGGGGTTCCAACTCAGGCTATACAGGTGATAGTGCTAAGACTTAACCCCTAGGCCACCAGGGAGGCCCAACTTATTGTTAGAGTAACTCAACTGAGGAAATTAAAAAAGAAAAAAGTAACCAAGTAACCAAAGTATCCCTCAAGGGGTAATTACTATGTATTTCCAGATTTGATGCCTTAGAAAAAAAAATATTTATATATTTTAGTCAAAAATACAAAGCCATGGGGCCTCCCTGGTGGTTAAGCACTGCACTATGAAGCATCTGCAGCCACTGCAGCATGAGTTCAATCCCCGGCCAGGGAGGTTACCCACATGGCACAACAGCCTCTTCTGTTTCACCCACTGCTCCCCTCAGCAGTGTATTTCAGTCAATCTGCCTGTTCTGTTCCCCATTCTGTCTCTGGTGAATCCTTTCACCCCCATACCTCTGGCCTGTACCCCAGTTTTTTATTCATAAATAAAGCTTTAAAAAAAATTATATATACATAAAGTCATGAAGAAATGTTAGCGATGCTCAAATTAAGGGTATCCTATGAAACAACTATCTAACATGCTTCAAAAATTTTAATATAGTGAAAGAAAAAGACTGGAACATTTTCCTAATTAAGAGATAAATGCATGATTTTTGACTGGATCCTGAACACAGGGAAAATGCTATAAAGGACATTATTGGGAAAATTAATAAAATTTGAATATGGACTACAGATTTAGAATGTGTGCCTACAAATATTTTACTGAAATAAAAGAATTAATTATAAATTAAAAATAAAATTATTTACTGAAATAAAAGAATTTTCATTCTAAGAATTCACATACACTGCACTACATCTAAGAAATACACTGAGATTCACCTAAGAAGCTGAAAAGACTGAATAGCTAATGTACTGAAATAGTGAACAGAGCTCTAAACATATTGGTAATGTTGGAAATATTCAGAGAGACCATTACTACTCACCTTATTTCAAGAACAAACACAGAGATTTAGGTCCTTCTGTGATTTTTCAATAAAGGCTTCAAGTTTCTAATACTGAATAACTAGATGCCAAAAGAAATAACTCTATAAGAGCTAGTTTATCTCAAAAACTTAGATTCTTAATTTTTATAAAAAACATCTAAAAACACATTATACTGCCTTTTGAGTTTTAATGACACTAATAGCTTTATTTAACAAACACTGAGTGACTACTATGTGCAAAGCACTGTGCTAGGTGCCATGAAAGATACAAAGATGAAAAACACATATTCCCTGCCCACAAGGAGCGTATAATCTAGTGGGGGGAGACAGACAAATACACAAATAACTAGAATACATGGTAGTAAACAACAGAGTGGGTAAGTGCTGAGTGTGGCCTGAGTGTGATACTAACTGGCCTCAAGGTTCCAATTTGAAACACTGGTGGTGAAAGTGTTGGCTGCTTTGAAAATTCCACCTCAAGATCAGTATAACAGATGTTTAAATAATGATACCCAAGCAGCTGGAGGCAAGAGAGTAGGTGGAGGGGCTGTTTGAAACACTGTCACACCTACATACATGGTGCTGATATAAGTATGTAGGGACAGCTAAAAAAAGAACATATATATAATAATCTGTCCTTTGGTTAATGGCTATAGCTACTGTTTTAAACAATATACTTTTATATAAAAAGGAATTTGTATAACCCCAGAAAAATCAATTTAAGGATTAATATTAATTCAACAAAGAATCTTGCCATAGGCAATTTTCTTATTTACTAATTAAGTCTTTTCTCTAAATATCTATAAAGCTCTGTAGCAATTAAATGGTTAAACATCTAAGTATTGCTGAGTAAAAACCTCTTATGTCCAGCCTTCTGAAGGAAATGATCACATACCTGATAACCTGATAGAATACTATTCTAGTAGCAACAAGAAGGCCTTAAAGAGATTTAAGGAAAATAATTTTTAATGCTTCAATGCAAATGGAACACACGTTGACTAAACACAATTCAATGTTCTTTGAAACTATCTCAATGACAGCATTTGATACCAGTTAAGGCCAGCAAAATTGAAGTGAGGAAAATATCATGTGTATTGTCTCTCATTGGTTTCATACTGTTACCTAGACTATGGTAACCCAATCATTTCTTGAAAATTCCATTTATTGGTACTGAAGAGCTTTGATTTGCTCTTAGCTCATATGCTAATAACAGCTGCTGACTACTTCCTCTTGGTAATGCTGTCTGACATCAATGGCAAAGTAGAAGCACATTTTCTGGCTGCTTTTCCTACTTCCTGAATTGGAGGGCTCATTGCTTAGCTGGTTTCCTTCAGCGTGTCATTGTGGTCCTGTGACCTCTGCTGCTTTCTCTCAAGGAAACGAGCACGTGCATCTGATATGGACTTGTCATCATTTCTTCTTTGCATTTTCTTTAGCACTTCTTTTGATATTCCATCTGAAAATATAAATTCACCCAGTAAAACTTTAGTAAATTTAGTAAAATTCAGTACTAGAAATGTTAAGGGAAAGTGAGAAAGAGATGCCCTGATTTTTTTGTTAAGGGGAAATAAATTGTGCCCATTCCAAAAAAAAAAGGATGTAGTTCATTGCTGTTTTTTTTTTAAAAGGTTTATTTTTTTATTTATTTATGCATAGAACTAGTGTGTAGGTCAGAGGTGTGAGGGGGAAGTGGAAGGGGTGAGAGGATTCTACAGAGACAGAGTGGGGAGCAGCACAAGTGAGACAGGAGAGGTCTGCTGTGCCATGTGGGTTAGCTCCCTAGTCAGGGATCAAACTCATGTCCCAGTGGCTGGTGACAGCTTGATAGCACTGAGACTTTAATCCCTGTGCCACCAGAGAGGCCCAGGATATAGTCTACTGTAAATAAATAATAGAATAGCGGCCTAAGAAATCAGAAAAATTGACTGTAATTCAAGCATACAGTATAATTATACACTGCACCAAGACTTCTCAAAGGTAAATTTCCTCACTGTTCTGTTTCTCATTGATATTAAATAAGGATATAAAATTTATCCCATCAATCTGCTTCAAAAAGCTTTCAACTGTAAAGCTTTTTGCTTGTCAGAATTACGACAAATAAGAATTCAGCTTTCAGTCCTAGTTACCACAATTATTTATGCCTTCCAAGTAGGGACCTAACATTTCATAGAAGCAGTACGGCATAAAGGCTGAGTGTAGGCTCAAGAGTCAGCCTCCTTGGCTTTTAAAATCCATACGCATATAGATACTGTGGGATTTTTAAAAATTATTATACACTGCTATATCCTCCTGATAAGAAGGGTTATTGTAAAAATTCAATGAGGTAAGGCAAGTGGTTAGCACATGATGAAAGTTCAATATATAATATTGTCATTAACAAAGTTGTTAGACAGAAGGGTTAGGGAAAACAATTAATTGAAAAAAAAGGCACGTCAGAATAAGTCTGAGACTGACAACCATGCTTTCTAAGAAGAGTGAGAATCTAAGCTCTGTAACAATATTTCTGTAATTATATGAGAATTTGGACATGTTCCCTAGACTTATATCAGTAGAAGAAATAATTCACTCACCTTTTAGATGCTTCACATTTTCCTTATTTGTCCATCTCCTCCTTGCATCTTCTCTCATTTCACGCCGGGCCACACTGCTCAAATCATGTGCATTAAATTCATGTAACTTGGGTAACAAGTCTCTCACCCATTCATAACGAATTGGACACACAATTCTTGCGTAGACTTTGGTGGTAACTAATACTTCATGAAAAATGATCCATTCAAGTTTGGTTTCCTGTTCATGAAGCTATACAAAACAATTCATTTAAGGATGGTAACTTGATAATATACCTTATTTCATATTAGAGCAATCAAATAATAACGACCAAATCCCTATGAATGTATTCCATAAGAATTCCATATTCTTTAATTAAATGAGGCATGCACCAATCAATATCTTTTAAAGCTTTAATACAGATATACTTTAAGCTTAACCTCAAGGTGAAAAGTAGAAGAAATTTATATACTTACTCCTACACCATACAAATTTCTTCCCTTTATTAAAAATAAGATACTTACTGCTGAGGAAGGATGAATGTGAACTGGGCTCCCACGCCCATCCATTGTGCAAAATGTTCTCCCGACAGATCTAAAAACCAAAAAACCAAAGGATAAGGACAAGAAAAGTAAAACATGAAATAAATAGTCTGAAATCTAAACATGAATAATTATAATATGAATTATATGTTCTACAAAGACTACAACAAGCAGAGGTTTAAATTTAGCTGTCATAACTTCTCTACCAATTTATCTTAAACTAGTGATACAAGTTAAGCAGTCATTTTAGTTAAGTATAAGCATCTAGTCAACAAGGAGTAATACCAGCATACTGTATGTTTTCAGTTTTCAAAATACTTTCATAATAAAATTTCAAAACAACCTATGAGTTCCAAATAATAATGGTAATATTATTAATAAATAAGCCAACAATCTCAAGGTCAGAGCTAATGCATGGTGAAACCAAATTCCAAACATAGGTGCTATGACTTCAATAGAGATTTCTTCATACTATGCTTATATCTCTTTTTGAAGATATAAATAATTTTTCACTATTCTAAAATCTTCCAAAAAGAGTATTTCAATCTATATTTTTCTTTTTTTAAAAAGGTTTATTTTTTTATGCATATAAGAACTGGGGTACAGGCCAGAGAGGACTCACCAGAGACAGAGTGGGAAGCAGAACAGGCAGACCTACTACTGAGGGGAGCAGCGGGCAAGACAGGAGAGGTCTGCAACTCCATGTGGGTCACCTCCCTGGCCAGGGATTGAACTGGTGCTGCAGTGGCTGCAGATAGCCTCATAGTGCTGTTCCTTAACACCCTGCGCTGCCAGGGAGGGGCCTCTATATTTTTCTAATTCATTTCTTAACTAAAATTCTTATCTCTTCTAGACTTCCCTTAATAATATTACTCCAAAAATTTGTCAAAATAAAAGCTTTTGTTCAGTTACAATTGATTTCCTATAGTACTTTATATATATGTGTGTGCATGTATGTTTGTATATATAGGTGTGTATTTTACTACAGCTCAGATGAGGTTACATTATCATTAATTTTTATATATCTGGGCCTCCCTGGTGGCACAATGGGTTAAGTTGTAGCACTATGAAGCTATGAGCAGCTACTGCAGTACGAGGTTGATCCCCCGGCAGGGAGGTAACCCACATGACCCAGCAGACCTCTCCTGTCTTGCTTGCTGCTCCCATCAGCAGTGTTTTTCAGTCAATATGCCTATTGTTCTCCTCACTGTCTCTGGTGAATCCTCTCACCCCCCCAACACCTTTGGTCTGTACCCCCGTTCTTGTATGCATAAATAAATAAATCTCTAAAAAGATTTTATATATCTGTATCAACCACTAGATTGTCATAAAAAATGAAGTCAAGACTCACATGTTATTCCACATTTTAAAAAAAAGAGTTATTTTATTTATTTACAATACAATAGCTGGGGTGCAGGTGAGAAGTGTAGGGTGGTGAGAGAATTCACCAGAGACATAGTAGAGAATGGAATAGGCATATTGATTGAAATACATTGTTGACAGGCCCTGTGGGTGAGACAGGAGAGGTCTGTTGCACCATGTGGGTCACCTCCCTGGCTGGGGATGGAACTCGTGCTGCAGTGGCTGCTGATGTTTCATAGTGCTGAGACTTAACCCTTGTGCCACCAGGGAAGCCCCCTTATTCCACTTTTTTATGTTCAATATCTTCAGTATTTGGTACATAGCAAAACATGTTATCTTATTTTTAATGCTCTGAAACCATCTCAAATATACATAAAAGTAAGTAGTACAAAAGTTTCTTTGAACCATGAGAATAAGCTGCCTACCTTTATGACCTCCCTGGCTTTTCCACTGTAATCTCCAAATGTTAGAGTGTGCATTTCTAAAATCAAGGGCATTGGCTTTTTTCTCATAACCATGATGCAACCACAACACTAGAGAATTAATACTAGTTCATTATTAACATCTAATTGTCAGATCCACTGACATTTTACTAATGTCCAGAAAATATTCTTGATAGCAATAGGATCCTCTTCAGAATCAGGCATTGCCTTTAATTTTCATGTCTCTTTCATATGCTATATTCTGGAATACTTCTCCAGTCTTTCTCTACCCTTCATGATCTTGATACCTTTAAAAATTATAAGGATAGTGGGCCTCCTTGGTGGTGCAGTGGGTTAAGAAAAGCACTATGAGGCAAACTGCAGCCACTGCTGCATGAGTTCGATCCCTGCCCCTGGCCGGGGGGGGGGGGGGGGACCACATGGTGTAGCAGNGGGGGGGGGGGGGGGGGGGGGACCACATGGTGTAGCAGACCTCTCCTGCCTCACCCGCTGCTCCCCTCAGCAGTGTGTTTCAAGTCAGTCTGCCTGTTCTCCTCCCTGCTCTGTCTCTGGTGAATCCTCTCACCTCCCTGGACTCTGGCCTGTACCCCAGCTGTTGTATGCATAAATAAATCTTTTAAAAAGAATTATAAGGATATTTTATTATTTTGTAGTGTGCCCCCTCAATATGAGTTTGAGTTTCAGGATGATTAGATTCAGGTTATGCATCTTTGACAGGAATATCACATAACTGATGCCTTGTTCTTCTAATGTTTCCTATCAGAAAGAACATAATTTCAATTTATTTCATTACTAATGATAGTCATGTTGATTCCTTCCTTTAGGTGGCACCTCTCTGGTTTCTCCGCTGTAAAGGAACTTTTTCCTATTTTGGTAACAAGAATTTTGTAGAGAGGTGTTCACCTATGTAAATAATTGCATATTATAATAATCATATAATAGTTATTATATCATAAAATCTTTAATTTACTTATTCATTAATTGATATGATTTTAGACACATGATTTCACATTTTGTTCAGTGGGTTCTTTACTATTACTAGTATTATCATTTATTTTGATTCTCAAAATGTTCCATATTTAATTAAATGGGGCTTATTCAAGCTGACTCTTACATACTTCTAACATGCTCCCAACTTTCATTGATCACTTCTTTGCTCATCTTGCACTTTCCCAAAGAGCCCTGAATCGTGTAGGATATGGATACTAAGTATACTCACTGCTATTAAGATATCATTGCTCCCACCCCTTCTCAAAATTAAGGTATCTGGGGCCTCCCTGGTGGGGCAATGGTTTAAGCAACACACTATGAAGCAAACCACCTGGGGAGGTGACCCACATGACGCAGCAGACCTCTCTTGCCTCACCCGCTGCTCCCCTCAGCAGTGTGTTGCAGTTGATCTGCCTGTTCTGCTCCCCACTCTGTCTCTGGTGAATCCTCTCACCTCCCACACCTCTGGCCTATACCCAGTGCTTGTATGCATAAATAAATCTTAAAAAAGAATTAGGGTATCTATGCATATAAATATTTATACGCATACAAACACACATCTATTTTCACTCCCATATCTCTGTAGCCATCCATTTAGCTATATTAAAAACCATAAATTCATAATGATACACTGAAATCACAATCCTATACCATAGGGATCACTGTTAAATTTTATGTCTTTCAATATTTCTAATTCCCTTTACCATAATCCTTAATATAGTTATGTGATTCTTACATATGTAACAAATCTTCCATGAGCTTGTCTACAAAGATGCCTTCTTCACTACACTTAGATTCTTTTGTCAGGACCAGATAATATGCATGCAAGTGCCTTCTCCATTCTGTTTAAGCTCTGACACACCACACCAAGGTACCCATCCTCAATTTTTTTGATTTCACACTCTACTCAGAGCCACTCCTCTGCAGAAAACCATCGCCACTCAAGTTAGACACTGACAGTCCATGTTAGACAGTCATCCTGTATGGATGCCCCTCCTAGACAAGCTGAGCTGTAATATCCCACACTCGGAGTCAGTACACTCTCCCTACAGAAGTGACAATTATGAAAAGGGTCATTTTAATTGGTGTCACGATTATCAGACCATAAATCAAACCTACAATCCAGAATACTACACAGGTTAATAACGTAATCAAATTACCCATCCTTCAAGCTCATATTGCTTACCTTCGAGCTACATTTTTGAAATAGCCTGCACAAAGACATCTTCGCAGTACTTCATGTTTAGGTCCTTCGAAGGTTTCTCTTGGGAAATCACTTTGCTGTAGAAAGAATTTGTTTACAGTGGTATAGCTCACAATTTGATTTAATCTTTTATTGTGAAAAATCCGTATTTCTAAAATCTTCCGTATCTGACCAATAGAGTAAGAGGGGCCAGATTTACCCTTTTGTCCAAAAACAACCAAAAAATGAACAAAATATATGAAATAATGATTTCTAAGACACTTTCTATCAAGAAATAAAAAACCGTAATCTCTGATGAGTAAATGAAGAAATAAATGAAGTGAGTTTAACAACTGTCTCAGCTTAGTCAACCTTGAGAAATTCCAGACCAAAGCACCAGGGAAGGAAAAATACAAGTGCAAGTCAGAGACTTCCCCGAGTTTAAGAAACAGAGCTGAAAGTCCCAGAAGACCAAGTTGGCTAGAGGTCACAGGTCAGAGTTTTGAGAGAAGAGAATTTCAGAGATCTGCAGAAGACCCTCTTCAAGTGTTCTGCTAAGAACTGATTAGCATGCAAATGTGAGGAAACTACCCAAAGTTAAGAAAAGAACCTCCCCAAAGGGTAGGAGAAAATAAGTGCTTGGTGCTTACAAAGGGTTAGGAAATGTACCTGTTCCTATAAAGTCATGCTAGAACATCTCATAATTCACATGGCTTTGCAAAGAACTCAGACAAGTCTTGCCTCAGTAATAGAGAATAAGTAGTCCTAAATTGAACACAGTTTTGATACAGTCTAGAAAATAATAAACAAGGCCGAAAATGATCAAGCAATTTCCCAATTAACTGGGATAAGAAAATATCCAACACCCAGCAAGATGAAATTGACAGTATGTGGCATCCATTCAAAAATAATTAGGGGGCCTCCCCTGGTGGCGCAGTGGGTTGAGCAACGCACTACGAAGCAAATCGCAGCCACTGCAGCACGAGTTCGATCCCTGCTGCCGGCCGTGGGGGGGACCCACATGGTGTGGCAGACCTCTCCTGCTGTGCCCGCTGCTCCCCTCAGCAGTGTACTTCTGTTGATCTGCCTGTTCTACTCCCCGCTCTCTGTGGTGAATCCTCTCACCCCCCTACACCTCTGGCCTATACCCCAGTGCTTGTATGCATAAATAAATAAATCTTAAAAAAAAAAAAAAATTAGGCCTGCAAAGAAGAAAATGCAATGCACGAGGACTAAAATCATTTCTAATAAGAACTGACACAGATGTTAATTATATATAATTATTTATGAACTATAATGGGATTATATATATTCAATGAGTTAAGTGAAGATATATAAAATTAAAAAAAAAAAGCAATGACTCAAATTCAACCTCTAGGGGGAAGGATGGAGAGGCTCACCCTGGGAAATACAATGGATGGATACAAAAGAATATGTACAATTCAGGAGGTAACAGATTTGTTGCCTTGATCACAGTTATGGTTTCATGAGCATATACAGATGTCAAAACCCACTAATTGTACAACTTTAAATAGTTGCAGTGGACTGTATGTCAATTTTATCAGTAAAGCTCTTTCAAAAATCCCCAATTATGCAAAAAAGTTCCTTTACTACTACTAGGAATCTTTCATAGGTTCAAGGAAATAGTATATACAGTAGCAAGTAGCAGGAGATAAAAAGTAATTGTACATCAATGAAAATTCCATATGAAATATAGGTCCCAAATGCTACTCAAGAAAAAAACCATAAAAGCAATCACCTGTTTAAGCTTCCTGATTAGTTCTCGAAGTTGAGCTTCCACACGAAATGCTGAAAACAAGCACCTCCAATGAATCCAATGTTTTTGGCACCATGAAGCTGGAGCTCCACTGCAAAACAAAAACACCAGTTATCTAAAAAAATATCGTTTATGAAGAGCCTAACATTCTCATTTCTATTGCAAAACCAGAAACACATAACTGTTAGCTCTTAAATGAATTTAATTACTGAAAAACTACTTTAAGAAATTTGAAAACAGAACAAAAGAGGGGCCTCCCTGGTGGCGCAGTGGGTTAAGCAATGCACTATGAAGCAAACCGCAGCCACTGCAGCACCAGTTCAATCCCTGCCGCGGCCAAGGAGGGGACCCACATGGCGTAGCAGACCTCTCCTGCCTTGCCCACTGCTCCCCTCAGCAGTGTGTTTCAGTCAGTCTGCCTGTTCTGCTCCCCACTCTGTCTCTGGTGAGTCCTTTCACCTCCCTGGACTCTGGCCTGTACCCCAGCTCTTGTATGTATAAATAAATAAATCTTTTAAAACAAAATAAAAAACCAATGTAGGAGCCCAAGTGAATTAAAAAATAATCTGTACACACACACACTTAAACAACCGTCCAGTCATTTTCTACTCTAAGCTACCTATATATAAAACCAAAATTCTACAAGGTCATTTTCAGGAAAATGTTCTGGGAGAGAACAAAGAAGATAACTAATATAATAAATGCCTACTAAATCATCTGACATATATAAATCTCACTAATGTTCACAAAAATACTTTGCTAATATGATCCCCACTGAATCTTACTATCTAAATTCACAAAATCATAAGTTGAGCCATATTTCAAGCAGATACTTTCCAGTATATAATACTATCTCACAAACCTTGATTTACATTGTTCAAAGATGACAGCTAAAGTTGCAAAGTCATTAAATCCTCCAGCTTTAGCTGCCAATTCTCTGTGTCTCTGTTCTGCTTCCTTCTGGTACTCTGGATCAACTGAAATGACAAATGGAAAGGCAATTTAGTTCTACTTTACATAAAGTAATACATTTACTGTTTATTCCAGCCTATTAATGTCTGCCTCACGGTGTGGTGAAATAAAGTGGAACTATATTAACTCCTAGGGGACAGGAGGTGTTCATTATCTCCACAACTCTTTATTTTAACCACACTTCAGGTTTTATCAGAATTGAAATATAATTTTTCCCAGCTCATATGCCTTTAAAAAATTATTTGGATTTTCACAATTAGTTTCTTATTACAAGCTTTTTATGCTCACAGTAAAAAAAAAAAAAAAAATTATGTAATAAAAGTTCAGTATTACCCACTTTGTCACATTACTCATAAACTCCAATAATCAGGACTAAAAGTGTTAATATTTTCTGTGTGTGTGTATTATATATGTATGTATATGATGTTTCATTTTTATGTTTGAAAGTGTCTTTATTTAATAACAGTTCCATGTCAGTACACATAGAATTATCAATTCTCAAAAGTAGCTCACAGTGTTCCCCAAGGGGTATAAGGAACATAAAACAATTTAACCAGTCCTTATTTATCCAACTTATAATTATGAGCAATTAGACAGGATGCCCTGTACAGAGTCAAACTACTACGAACTTTTTTAAAAAATTAAATATCAAGTATAACCTGTATACATAAAACCACACAGGACTTAAGTGCGTAAATCAATGAACGCGCACAAACATAACATACTGAAGTACCCAACACCCAGGTCAACAAAAAGTCTATGTGTACGTACGTACACGTACGTACGTATACACACACACACACACACACACACACACACACACAAAACCAGCATCCGAGAATCCATCTTTGCTCTCCTTCCAATTACTACCCATTCCCTCCACAAGAATAACTATAACCTGACTTCCAACTCCAGAGTAGTTTTTGCCTTATCTCTAAATTTTGTACAAATGGAATCATACAGTAACTATTTTGTGTGTCTGGTTTCATTTGCTCAACATTGTTTTTTGAGATTTATCTGTTACTGACTTTGACTTGATCCTACTCAGGACTGATGGGCTTGTTTCTCTGCCCAAGTTCACCACATAACACTACGCCAAGCCTAACCTTTCAGAGTCCTAGGTTTTCAAAACTTCCTACGTATTTCAAAACTTCCTTTCAAAACAACTACTATTCCTTCAATAAACAAATGAGATCCAGATACAATAAATGCACCATGTTCCCTGATTCTAGGGGACAGCACTTACATAGACCATAATGTGACTGCAAAGCAGCAGCTCCTGGTATTAGGAAAAAGTGATCTGTTAATGAAAACACTCATGAGGGTAAAAAGTCTTCCATTCCAGGCTTTAAGTATCTTCTATCTATGTTACCTAGATAACAAATGAAGGAAGCAGCTTGAGGCAAAAGAGAATGATTCACACAAAGGAACCTATTATAGTGAAGATACAATGCCCATCCCTTGAACACACAGGATACTGATTTTTAAGCCCAAACAAGTACCTTATCACTACTATTCAATGGTATTGGGCTAAAAGTAAAACTGTTAACTCTATTCTGGCTCCCAACACTAAGAGATAAATCTACCTATTAGCCAAGAACTTCTGGGTCCCTGAATTGTGTTGTTCCCTGTTATAGAAATATAGAGTCCCAGATGCCTCAATTCCCTAAGCCAGGAAGCCTTAGAGAAGCTTCCCACTATAGTTTTTCCTTTCTCTGGCTCTAGTTAAACCTAGAAATTTTCAATTTGGCTGTCATACCTACTATAATTATTTACACTGGTAGCATACCATCTCTTATTAAAATGTCAGAAGAAGTAGGCAATAAATTTTAGTGGATTACAATTTTAAACTCAGGCTATATTTTGTGAAGATTAACTCTGCATGGTTAGTGTAAGATCTGTTACATAGAGTGCTTACCTTCTCACACTTTTTAAAATGTAGAGAGCACAGTGGTTCTCTTGCTGTCCTTCCCACGTTGCTACCTTCTCTCTCTCTGTCTCTCTCCCATTATTTTGAAAGTCAAGAGAAAAGACAATATAATTTTGCTCCTTTTCTCTACTTCTCCCCTTAAAAATAAACCTAGTTAACTGAAATTGAAACTGGCAGAAGTCCCACAATAAGTTTGGGGTATGTACAGGAAAGTCTAAACCCACATCATACAGTGTCTACAACCTCAGCAAGTTCATTCTCTGACTAAACAACAGTTTGATTATCCATCTTTAATTTTTTTCCCAGTAGATGTTATTTTCTTTATTATCTTTTCCTAGATGAAATTCTACCATCAGTTTTAACTCATGAAAATAGTTAAAACAATTGAGACATTATTATAAATAAGAAAACGGAACAGCAAAGGCTTCAAGCTGTATCAGTTGAACTTCTCTTTTTTGGCATGGTAACTCATTATCTTTCTTTAAAGTATAAATCAGACGACAAAACTATTATATAGAAAAGGTTTCAGTAACAATAATAATAGTGCTCAGAACTGCAGTGGAGGAATGAGGCTAATAAATGTGATACACATAAAATACCCTTTATTTCCAAAAATTTCAGTTAAAATATTTAAAAGTAGAAACTTTAGAACCAACCTAATGATTTTACTTAAATTTGGTCCATTTTTTTTTTAATTTGGTCCATTTTAAGGCAATGTTCTTTATTACCTAAAAAATATATTTTTTTAAAGATTTATTTATTTATGCATACAAGCACTGGGGTACAGGCCAGAGGTGTGGGGGGTGAGAGGATTCACCACAGACAGAGTGGGGAGCA
>JAGFMF010011637.1:406928-419430 GCA_019455555.1 Galemys pyrenaicus
CGGGCACAGCAGGAGAGGTCTGCTGCACCATGTGGGTCCCCTCTCTGGCCGGCAGCAGGGATCGAACTCGTGCTGCAGTGGTTGCGGTCTGCTTCATAGCGCGTTGCTTAACCCACTGCGCCACCAGGGAGGCCCTATTACCTAAAAAATATTTTTAACAACCTCCACCACCGTCTAACTTGTAAAGCATATCATCTATGGTAGCATATATATTGTGTACAGTTTACTAAAAAGATTACTGAATTGCTGATAGACTCATTATTTTGATGTTTAAAATCTTTATTCAATAATGTATCTGAGAATACTAGCCAGTTTTACCAATTAGTATATAATAAACTAAATTAGCTGCTCTATAATGACTGAGACCAGAGTCAGAAAGGACTGTGTAACATAAGATTATTATGTATGTACACAGAAGAAAAAGAGGGTGTAACAAGATTTCAGCAAATAACATGTTCAAAAACTAGTGCTATACTTTTGTAGCAACTTAAATTCTCAATCAAGTTTTAAAAATTAAACATATATCTGCTAAGTGAAACAAGTCAGAAGGAGAAAGATAACACCAGATGATGTTACTCATGTGGAATACAGAGAAACAAAAGAAAGGAACTGACAAAACTAAACTAAAACAAACCCTAGAAATATGGCTACATATTTGAGGTGACTAGAGAAGAAGGGTGGGATGGAACAAAGACAGGAGGGGGCTGAGTGTTCTGTGGTGAAAGACTGTGGTGCTTTGGTGGTAGGTGCTAGTGTGATGACATGCATCTGGGGAGGTGTGAACCTAGCCCCCTGAGAATCACATACAGTGTTGTATCAGTGTTAACTCAATTAAAATAAATAAATAAAATAAAAATTAAACCTATGTCATTTAGTATACAACAACAGCATCTGAAAAATACGAAAAAGAAACTGGTAACAGTTGTTGACTCTAGGAACTGGTCCAGGGGGCATGTTTAAGAAAAGGAAACTTATGGTTTATTTTTAAAACACACTTTTCACTTTTAAATTACACTTAACTCCTTTTGTCCTATTTGAATTTTTAACTAGTTATATTCATACACTGGGAATGACAATGTGAGGGGTTAGGCAAAATCTCTTCACATAATAAAAAACAGTCAACTTTACATTCTGCATTTTACTATTAGGGATATTAGTTCTGACACATAAAGGCGTTAAAATCTATTTGGGATAGGTAGCACACTGATTAAACTACAGAGTATTTTTATAGAAAAATAGATCATCCACTATAATCACTGCAATAGTAAACAGATCTGGACACAACATTTTTATAGCCAGTGAGGTAGCACACCTTTTATTATTACTGTTGCCTACAGGGAAATAAACTATTCATAAGTACTTGGAAAAAAGTTTTGAACCCACTAGAAGAAAGCAAAGCTGATATGCAACAAACTAAATTTTGTTCATATTGACACACCAAAAAATGAAGGCAGCATAAGTTTAAAAATACAGTAATTTCAGAACAATTGTCTAAGGGTACATGAGCTGAACTATGCATTTTTTTCCATTCTAGAAGAAATAAATATATTACTAATACATTGTAACAGGGCATAGGTTCAACATACTATCATCCTTTACTAGTGAAAGGAAATTAGCTCTCAACCGGGAAAATTATATATACTTTATTTCAAACAAAGTTAACAATGTGAAAATTATTTATCTTCAGTTTCAAGTCCCATGTGGCTACTAGGTAAACTTTAAAAAACAAAGCCAAAAAATGCTCAATGAATTACTACAGTTCTAAATAAATGGAGAAAAATTATACACAGGATAGAAGACTCAATACTGTCAAGATGCCAGATCTTCCCAAATTGATCTACAGATTCAAGGCAATCCCAATTAAAGTCCCATCAAGTTACTTTGAGAATAGCAACACACTACCTCTAAAGTTCATATAGAAAGAGATATGACACAGAAGAGATAAAATATTGTGGAAGAACAAGGACAAAGTAAAAGAAATGAACCTATCCATTTTTGAACAAATGGGGTTCAAAGAAATGGCCATTCAGCTCCTAACAGAAAACACAGGAAAAAAAATCTAGATACCCTTTAGTATGATGATGACTTTCCTCTTTGTTTTTTTTTTTTTTTTAAAGATTTATTTATTTATGCATACAAGCACTGGGGTACAGGCCAGAGGTACAGGAGGTAAGAGGATTCACCAGAGACAGAGTAGGGAGCAAAACAGGCAGATCTACTGAAATACACTGTTTGAGGGGAGAAGCAGGCGAGACAAGAGAGGTCTACTGGCCATGTGAGTCAGCTCCCTGACTGGGGATCGAATTCATGATGCAGTGGCTGGCAATAGCTTGATAGCACTGAGACTTTAATCCCTACACCACCAGGGAAGCCTGATGATGACTTTTCTGATGTAACACCAAAAGAATGACCCATGAAAGAAATAAGCTTGACTTTATTAAAGCTAAGAACTGTTCTCGGAAAGAACATCAAAAGAATGAGAAGACACATCACAGACGTGAAAAAAATGCTTGCAAGAACTATCTAATATAGGATTGTTATCCAAATACAAAGAACTTTTAAAACTCAACAATAAGTAAATAAACAATGCAATTAAAAAAGACCTGGCAAATATTTCACTGAAATAGATATGTGAGAAGGGGAGGAAGAAAGAGTACAAATGGCAGGTAAGTATTTGAAAAGACATTAAAACATCAAGCCATCAGGGAACTGTAAAATAAAAAAACAATGAAATGCCACTGTACATCTATGAAAATGGCCCAATCCAAAACAGTGATAATACCAAAATCTGAAGATGTGGGAAAAAAGAAATTCTCAGATTCATTAATGGAAGGAATATAAAACATGCAGACATTTTGGAAGATATTCTTACCATACTATTCAGCTGTAAGCAGAAAACCTACATCCACACAAAAAACCTGCTCAAGGACTTTTAGGGCAGCTATACTCATAATTGCCAAAACTTGAAAGCAACCATGATGCCATTCAACAGGTGAATGGATAAACAAATTCCATTCAATAAATTATTCAGCATTAGAAAGAAAAGAACTATAATGTCACAAAAATATATGAAGAACCTTAAGTGCATATTGCTATGTTAAAGAAACCAATATAAAAAGTCTACATACTATATGATTCCACATTCTGGGGAAGGCAAGATTATGGCAATAATAAATAGATCAGGGGTTTGTGGGAGGGGACATAGGGGATTTATATGTACAAATACAGGTCACTACAGATTTGTAAAAATCCATAGAATATACAAAACAAGGAGTCACCCTTTCAGTTAATAACAATAATAATATAGCCATGCTTGCTCATTAATAGCAACAAATGTAACACACTAGTGAAAGCTATTAATAGCATAGAAAACTGTATATCTTCAGAGGCTTAAGGAGATATGAGCACCTTTATACTTTCCACTCAATTTTTCTACAAACCTAAAACTATTCTAAAAATAAAGCCTAGTGAAGGAAAATGTAAAGAGGACTCAACAGATTATGATGGAGGACTAAGGGTGCCCGGTACATCTACAGAGTGATCTTATACCTCTGAATCACATATAGAGTTGTAAATCAATGATACCTCAATTAAAAGAAGAAAGTCTACTAATTAAAACAAAAACTCATTAATAAATATATTACCAGGTCTAATGAAGACATTTTCCACAGACAACATTGCTGCTATTGGAAGTAGTAGATCTTCACAATCCAGAGAAGCTGCCTTTATTACTGCACATGTCAGATGTGGAGGGAGAGGAAATTCCACCATAGACAAACCCAATCTGGTTACATGGCCACTCCTTAATATAAAGAAAAAGTTCTTAAGTCTTTCCTACTTTGAGAGAGTACAAATGAAATGCTCATTATACAGAATAAACCAGATATAATTTGTATTATCTGAATCACCTTCAGAAATTCAGTTAATTTAAGAAATATGATACATGGTGATCATTCAAAAGAGAAACATATGGGTGATAAATTCCCTGCTATGAAGGGCCAATGCCACCAAAAAAACTAAACAATAAGCTAGAATAAATTAGTATGATAAAAATACAAAATGTTACAGAAACATGGAGATGTCCTTGAAGAAAAGAGAGAATGATAATTAACAAATCTCTCTCCCTTCTATAACTGTGAAAAGAGGATTTTGGCTCTCTTACCACTTCTAAGAACCTATGCTTGGCATTGAAACAGTATTCAAAAATTACTTGTTAAACAATACTATTAAATAAAAGTAGTTTTATATTACAATTTTAAAATTTAGAATAGTAGTAAAGAAAGACTAAGCACAAGTCCTAACTTCAAGGAAAGTAATCCATATATTCAAACAAATTATTTTCTACTGATTAAAAAAAGTGTTAAGAATTCTGTTTAAAATGAGGTCAATCTCCTGTGGTTGGGAGCTTTTTCTGGCTGTTTTTTAACTTTTTACCTGTCAATAGCATCACACTGATAAAGTTGTTTAAGAGCTTCCAAAATAAGCCTCTCATTTGGGGGATCCAAATAGGGAAACCTGTATGTTTAAAGGAGATAAAATTGAGATTCCATTTTTTTAACATAAAACTTTACAGGCTTTTAAATTTCTTTAAAATGCTTTACTTCTATTTTTCAAGCCTTTCAATTTTTTTTTTTAAACATTCTGTAACTATGTTCAGCATTCAGCAAGAGGAATTTTTTTTTTAAACATTTATGTATACATATAAGAACTGGGGTACAGGCCAGAGGTGTGAAAAGTGAAAGGATTCACTAGAGACAGAATGTGGAGCAGAATAGGTGCATACACTGAAATACACTGCTGAGGGGATCAGGGAGCAAGACAGGAGAGGTCTGCTTCACCCTGTGGTCAGCTCCCTGGTTGGGAATAGAACTCACGCCACAATTGCTATAGACAGCATTACAGTGCTTCGATTTAACCCATGTGCCACCAGGGAGGCCCCTGAAAGACTATTCTGTTTAATTAAAAAAGCATTTTTGATCTCCCTTAGCTAGGAGACTGTAACCATTCCTACTTATCTTAATCCTACCCCATCAACAATAGCCAGTGTCAAGTTTACTCTGTTCTATAGCCCACAATATATTACATTTTTATAAAAGAGTGAAAATAAATAAAAGTGGCCAAAAATTAGAAGCTATTTAATAGTACCTCAAGGGGCCTCCCTGGTGGCGCAGTGGGTTAAGCAATGCACTATGAAGCAAACCGCAGCCACTGCAGCACGAGTTCGATCCCTGCTGCCGGCCAGGTCGGGGTCCCACATGGTGCAGCAGACCTCTCCTGCTGTGCCCTCTGCTCCCCTCAGCAGTGTACTTCCGTTGATCTGCCTGTTCTGCTCCCTGCTCTCTGTGGTGAATCCTCTCACCCCCCTACACCTCTGGCCTGTACCCCAGTGCTTGTGTGCATAAATAAATAAATCTTTTAAAAAAAAAAAATAGTACCTCAAAATTATTTTCAATAAAAAGTCAAATATATTCATTTTGTGATATTAGTTTTAAATATATATGTGCGTGTGTGTGTGTGTGTGTATACTTATTTTCTCCTGAGTAGCTGAAACAGTGGTAAATACAATACCAATTCATTCCCAAGATAATTCATTCCAAAGATAATTCAGCACCGGGCCCCTGAAAAAAGGGTACTGTCTTATATAACCACAACATTACTAACAAACATAAAAACTATTAACAGTATTATTGTCAAAGGATAACAGAGTGGCCTATAAACAACCATGAAAATACATATTTAAATAGGAACAATACCTACTTAAATTTATCTACACTGGATTTTTTCCATCATAAATCATCTCTTCTAATATCTCACCTTGAAAAAGGCTCAAATGTGAACAAAAGGATCAATACTTAACAGAAAAACCCATTCTTATTTAAAAATAACAAATTCTGTAGACATTTCTAAAGTCAGTCTTCCTATAATTTGTTCCAACAAGTCCTGATATCTTTAAGAGCAAGAGTCTCAAGTACATTCTGTAAAGGCCAGACAGACGGTAATAATTTTGGGTTTTGAGGCCATATGATCCATCACACTTACAACTCTGCTGTTGTAGCAAAAGCAGTTATATGTAAATGAAGGGGAGTGACTGTGTTTCAATAAAATTTTATGTACCAAAAAAAGGTCAGTAAGTCTGGACCACAGTTTCTGACCCCCAGCCTAGAGTAATACCAAAACAGTCAGCTTCCTCTTCTATGTAAAAATCCTACCTTGACTATACAAACTAGTAATTCTGTCAAGCATTCCTTTTATTATTTGGTTTCTAAGAGATCTAATTATACCTAATTATCATTTTTTAGAAAAACTATTTTGTGAAACCCATATTAAATGGTGATATTGAAAACTGATCTTTAAATGCTGAGTGACCAACAAACAGAGAACTAGAATTCCTAGTCATGTAGAGATAGCAGTCTATCAACATAACCAAAGTCTATGCCATTAGAATTTTTTAAAATGTTCTTTTAAACAAAATAAAAATCCAAGCACACATTAAGTTTGTGGTGATCTGGTAATTTCAGATCTTTTCCAAGTGAATTTCCTGAAAGTGCAATCAACACAGTATACTTATATAAGACACATCTTAATGTGTCATGCCATACTTTTCATACTTCTACCTTGTTCATTTCTGCCCACAGGTCTGACCTGTTGAGATCATTCTAAATTTTGTTTTTAATCAATATAATTTGATATTAGTATCAAAACATTTTCTAGAAAACTGATAATCATGACTTCATTTTTATTAAATATTTTTACTGAATAAGAAAGAATGAAGTTCAGCACTCTACCAGTAAAACCTCCATCTAGGCTCCACCAAGCAATTAATTAATACTTTTGGATTTGGCTACGTGGACTCTACTCTATTTGGCTTCATTTTACTCTATTCTGCAATACTGCCACCTCAGTATCAAGTATCAAAAAATACCAAAGATATCAAAAGTAATTTTGTTAAATATTGTGCTGAGAAATGAAACAATATTCAATAAATTCTTGTGGAGCTCACATTATATGGATGGTCCTGACCCCAAAGTGAAAAGGGAATGTTCTATAACAACATTCTTTGTGAGTCATTTTGATTTATGCTAATTATTGTAAATCACCATTGAATTCTGTCAAGCCATATCCCAGTAACAATACCAGAAACTTCTAGGAACCAATATTAAGCTTATTAGTAAGTTGTTGCCACAAACCACCCTTTTTCCTAAATGGAAAAATCAAGATATTCAAGTTCCCCATAATTTTCTGATAATCTGTTGAGCATAATTTCTCACAGATGACCCATAATACCTGGTATTAAATCTGCAAGTTCTTTTAGTACAAGATATGTCTAAAGTCTCAAAGCAAATTCATTTATGGTAGACTAGGTTTTCACTCATTATTTCTAATCATCTAGGTCATCAATTCCTTCTCTGGATTTGTCTGTCTTTCCAGTTTTAAAATCATTTTTTAATGGGAGAGAAGGGGAGGAAGCAAAACAATAATTAAGTTCCATTTTCTTTATCATCAATGAATATTATTTCATCTATCTCAAATGCTGGGTCTACCTCTCCTTATTCTACATAGATCCTTAAAAAGAAGGGATAGGAAAGTAATATTTTTGTCTCTAGCATTTTTGTATATTCTAAGTCTTAAAATTTTTAGAAAAATAAGTGCAGATGATACTGAGTAATTACTGAATAAATGTTATTGCTCCTTTTAAAAAATATATATTCATTCTTAGTTACATGACTCTCTACTATCCTTTAAAATATGTAATATTTGAAATTTAAAAATTTATAACTTGAAAATATATAAATTTAAAATATAAAATTTTCAAATTTTGAAAGATTTTGTGTATAGATTTCTTTCAGTGGCTCTTCTTTCTCACTGATATAATTTATGACAACCATTAGAATTTCACATATTATGTATGCTTTCCTCTTTCTAGTTCTGGGCCTCCCTGATGGCATAAGGGGTTGAATGTCACACTGTGGGGCTTCCATAGCCACTGTGGGGCTTCCACAACCACTGTAGAAGGAGTTCGATCCCCAGCCATAGAGGCTGGAGCAGCAGACCTCTCCTGCCTCGCCCACTGCTCCCCTCAGCTGTGTATTTCAGTTGATCTGCCTGTTCTGCTTCCCACTCTGTCTGGTCAATTCTCTCACCCCCCATGCCTCTGGCCTGTACCCCAGCTCTTGTATGCATAAATAAATAAAATCTGTAGTCCCATAACTGTCAAAAAATTGAAATGAGTTTTCAAAAATGTCAACTATGTATTTGGATGCCCCCAGTAATTTTTTCCCCTCTTATGAATTTAAAGATTGTATGGTCACTGATTCCCAAGGTTTGAAACTTACATTCCCAGATAACTAAGACCAAAATAATACTTTCCTGCATTAGTCTATCATGTATGATATGAAATTTCAAGTCCTTACAACAAAAATGTTGTAACTAATTAATAGTTTAACATTTTTTAATGTAATAGTTGTTCTTTGTTCCATGTGTTTGAACTTTCTCCAATATAATATAAGCTTAGTGAAAGCAAAAAACTACTAGAGTAGTCCTCCTTTTCAAGGTAATTACTATGATACTCACAATACAAAAGATACTAGAAAATGTTTTCTGACAATAATTAAGGTCATTATATATCTTTCACTACAAATAAATAGTGGTCATTTTAGTGATCCCAATGGATACTAGTATAAGGTATCTCATTAAGCCACAGTTAAAATATGAGCAAGGAATCAAATCTCCATAAAACAATGTAGAGAAATCTTTTATTTGACTTTAACTGAACCTTGAAAATAGGTTATCATCAGCTTTCCAGGGATGTCTGAATCAAATATTTAAAAAAAAGAATTTCTGAAGCATAACCTAGCTTCACCCTAATACATTTTCCCTTTTATCAACTTGTCTACATACCTTATGACATCGTGTATGGCAAGGCACTTTAAGGTCAGAACTACAGATGTCAAACTAGTTCTCTTAATCTCAGGGATCACATGGTCAGGCATACACTGGTTCCAAAAATCTTTACTATAGATCCGAAAGCATTTTCCTGAGGAAGTTCTGCCAGCTCGGCCACTTCGCTGTAAGGCCTCACTCCTTTAGGAAAAAAAAAAAAGTCCTCAAAAATTTTCTGAAGTAATTAAGTTCTACTCCTAGAAACTATCTAATCAACTGTTCTTTTGGGTGGGGGAGGTGGGATGGGAGGTGGGGACTTGACAGAGAAACTTACTTTGAAATTGGAACCACCTCCAGGATATCCAACCCTAATCTGGGGTTATGATTTAACTGCTTCACAAAGCCACCATCTACCACGTATCTAAAGAAAATGAAAACAAATTAAATTTCTAAAAAAAATAAGAAAAGACTTGTTAATTTTTAACCACTTTAAGTTTTCCTTCTCTACCAAACTAACAACTATACACTAACTTCACTTGAAAGTCAATAAAAAAGAACTTTCATACATTGCTGATTGAGATATAAAATGGTGGCAAACAGTTTGGTAGTTCCAAAAAAGTTAAAGACATAATACCCAGAATTTACATCCCTAAGTACACATACACACAAAAGAACAAAAAACAAGTACTCAAATATAGCTGTATGAATGTCTGTAATAACATTATTTAAACAAGTAAAACAACATAAATATCCATCATTAAGGGATAAATGGATGGACAAATTATGGTATACACAAATAGTGGAATATTATTAAATCATAAAAAGGAATGAAGTGCTGAGACAAACTAAAAAAGTGGACAAAGCTCAAAAACATGCTAAATGAGAGAAACCAGACATAAAGATCACAGGGTATAAGTCTATATATACAAAACAGAAAGCAGGCTGGTAGTTGCCAGGGGCTGGGATGGCTGGGATGGAGAGGGAATGTAAAGGTACTGCTTAAAAGTGCTTGTGATTTTATCTTGGTATGATAAAAATGTCTTAGAAATAGATAGGGGTGGAGATTGTGCAACACTGTAAATGTAATATATAGATGCTCATTTTTTAAAACATTTTTTAAAAGATTTATTTCTTTACACATGTAAGAGCTGGCATGTAGGCCAGAGGTGCGGAGGTTAAGAGGATTCACCAGAGATGAGAGTGGGGGACAGAACAGAACAGGCACATTGAAATACACTGCTGAGGGAGAGATAGGAGAGGTCTAATATACCCTGTGGGTTAGCTCCAAGGCAGAGATCAAACTCAGGCCACAAAGGCTTGATAGTACAGAGACTTAACCCTTTGGGCCACCAGGGAGGCTAGCAGTTCACTTTTAAATGTTAATTTTATGTAAATTTCACTTCTAAAGTAATACACCTGAAAGTTAGCTTTAACCACTTAACAGGTTACCAAGTAACAGGTTCAGAATATAATTCTAGCCACCATTTAATAATACCATTTTAAGCCAATTAAAAAAATAAGTCAGGTAAAAACTAAGTTAGAAATAGCAGTAAGTTTATTATTTTCTAAGGGAATATTCTGAAACATGCGATGTTTTTGCCTTTGCTGGCAACAGAAAATTACAAAGGTTAATTTACTTAGGAGAGTTGTTCCCCTAAACTCATAGTGAAACTATTATTTTTAAAGTAAAAGAGAAAAGCAAAAAAAATTAAACTTCCTCTTAGATTGCTTTACCCAGAAAAAACATATAGGGTCTTTGGGGACTGCCACCCTTTCCTGCAGCAGGCACGATATACTATACTAAATGATAAAAGATAAGTATCTAAAAAAAAATTGTAGTTCAACAGTTCAATACTTCCTTCACATTAGCTATCAGTCTAGACTGAAATTTTCGAAATGTTTACAAGATTTACTCAAAAATTTGATGGCATGTTGACTGCACTGAAAAATAAAAGATCTGGATCATAGCTCATTTTCACAATGAATTAAAAAGATAAAAAGTGGTAAACAATATCTCTAGATAAGAAACACTTAAGATATACAAAATTTTCTCAACCAAAATGGGGCTACAGAGAGTATCATATCATTTCAAGTATATGCTGGTAACAGATGAATACAGAAAAACAGGTTTGGCTTCTTAAAGTCATAAAGCATTATGCATACTCTTTAATTTGGGAAGAGAAAGCTACAAGTTGTGTGAATACAATACATACATATTCATATGTCCTATACCATTTTCTGTTTTAACAATCAATAATAAAAAATGATAGGTGATGACAAATAGGTAAGAAGGTAATTAGTGAAGGGCACAGAAAAGCAAACTCAGTAATGTTTTAGTAGCTTCCTTGGCTTTAAATAAAATTTAAAAGTTGTACTACCTGATTCCATCTATTGTCAAAGATGTTGCTGAAATATTGGTGGATATGACACATTTTCTAATTCCAGGTGGAGGTGGCAAAAATATTCGCCTCTGTTGATCTAAAGTATATATAAAGAGAAAATACTAATTTACAATGTGCATTTGTCAAACACAAGTTTTGAAGAACTCAGTTCTTTTCATTATAAGTTATATTCTCTTCAAAAACTACTTTTTCTTCACCTTTCACTTAAAAGATTTCGAGATCCATGGAATCACAGATTACTATTGCTAAAATAAGCCCCTAGGAGAGTCTTTTAAATCTAGGTCATAAATATCTCCTTTGATAATATTTAAGAACCCTGGGTCTCATCCCCATCAAACAGCATTTATGTACAGATACACACAATTTCAAATAATTTTAGGGTGTTCAGTAACTCTGAAACGCACGCAGACTCCAGATTGAGGGGGTACATGCCCAATTCGTGAGTACCACATTCATTTTCCATTACCCAACACATTCTGAAGGTCAGCCTCCAGCAGCAATGTTTGTAGTATGATACCTTGCTCCTCTGGCCATAGTTCATGGCACTAAGGATAAACATCTCACCCAAACTGGGTCAATTTGAGACTCCCACAAATATGGAATAAAATCTAAGAGATGATAAAGTTAATTAGGCTAATTTATGGCAAAGAGGAAAAACTATAACCACAGGAAAATGACTAATATACATGGAGTGAAAGCTAGTCTAAAAAGAGAAAATAAAGACTAAGTTAGGAGAATTAATAAGAGAACTTACTTCATGGTTCCCAGCATTTCCTAGGTTTTAGGAGGCCTAGATGTATATTAAGTAGAAAGATGGGTTTTGACCAGACTTGGTCTCTTGCTAGGTTAAGCAGAGTAAAACAAGAGAGTTAAGAATGTCTGTAAGGATATGATTACAATATGAATAAGAGGAGATCGTGAAGGGTGGTAAAGGACAGGTCTTTTGTAGTCCAAAAATTGAATTAGGAAAAATAGAGTGAGTTTGCAGAACCAGAAAGTAATCAACATAAAGATGTTTAAAACTGATATAAAAAATGATGGTAGAGACAAATTCTAGGATGCAAGCTTTTAAATGAGTGGCTGAAGTGAATGAAGTAAAAGATCACTTAAAGAAGTCAAGGGAGGGCCTCCCTGGTGGCGCAGTGGGTTAAGCAACACACTATGAAGCAAACCACAGCCACTGCAGCATGAGTTCGATCCCTGCTGCCGGCCAGGGAGGG
>JAGFMF010011637.1:426974-448184 GCA_019455555.1 Galemys pyrenaicus
CATCTTATCGGATTTGTGGTTCTGGAACACTGATGGTCTGGAGTGGGGGTTGGAGTCCACACACCCATAATCCATTTAGGACCACCTTTCCCCCTAACAGACTGACCAGGTTAACTCAATCATTTAGCCTCTAGCTATAAAATAAAGTCAGATTATGCAAATATATATGTGGGGTGTATGTTATACACACTATTTTCTAGAGAAAGAAGCCATGGCTTTCTCATTACCTTTTTAAAAAATTCTGAGACCCCACCCCACAAACAAAAAGGCTAAAAAAAAAAGCACTGAGTTAATCACCATCAGCACTAAAACTGCCCTATTCCATGCAAATATTTGTCACTAATGAAGTAACATATTTCAGTTCACAAATTTCTGTAGGGTTCACCTTTCCCCAGATGCATGAGAAACTTGTAAAAACTAACATACCATGAACAAGAGGGAAGTCAGAAATGGAAAAGTTTGAGAGAAACTGGAATAAAGTTCTAGACAAAATATTGATGCAAGATAATAACAAACTGTCTAGCATAAAGTAGTATGTCAAACTCAGTGACAAATATTTAATCAAGATTTCTTCAACACACAGTAATTGTCCTCAAGACGTTTACAATCTCACAGATGGGATGAGAAAACTGTAACACGAGGTATTATGTGTTAAGCGCCACAGGAGGTACAGCAAAGCACAATTTTTTAGTTCAAATGAAGAACAGACTGAAGTCAGCAGTAAGGAGAAAAATCAGATAAGTACAATTTTTATGGAGTTGTTAGCAAAATATCAGGATTCCAGTCATTGGGGAGTAAAAGAGAAAGGAGGTATTTAAGGAAATAAGAAAAACTGAATCACAGAGAGATGAAGGTGTAAAGGTATAAAAATTCCCCTGTAGGGCCTCCCTGGTGGCTCAGTGGGTTAAGCAACGGCACTATGAAGCAAACAGCAGCCACTGCAGCAGGAGTTCAATCCCTGCCGCAGGCTAGGGAGAGGACCCACATGGCGCCACTGCTCCCCTCAGCAGTGTATTTCAGTCAATCTTGCCTGTTCTGTTCCCTGCTCTGTCTCTGGTGAATCCTCTCACCTCCCGCCGTCCCTAACACTGGCCTGTATTCCAGTTTTTGTATGTATAAATAAATCTTTAAAATAAAATAAAAAATTCACCATATTTAGCCTCTGATAAAAGATTTCTAGAAATTCTGTGGCAGTGGCAAATTATAGCACCACTATTAAGAAATTACAGTCCTCATTTCAAAAAACTACGAACAATATTTTTGTTCTGCTGGACAGTACATAGCCCACTCTAAGGGGGTTATTCAAGGCTCCTGAAAAAATGAATGTGAAAAACACCACGAAAATAAATCAGTTTTCTCAGAGGATATTGACACTTCTGTTATGTTTCATGATCTGGATGTTAATTACAAAGGTGAGTTATTTGTGAAATTCATTGACCTAAACACACGATTTGGACAATTTTCTGTACACGTGTGACTAATAAAAATTTTTTTTCAATATCAAATGTCTTATTTTAATGAGGAATTACCTGTTGTCATAGATCCATAACACGGCAGTATTAACAAACCATCTAAGGTGGTATCTTGAACATCATAATCATAGTCAACAGATTCTGCCATCTGAAAAAGTAACTCACAACTTTTTTCTATTTCAAACTGACCTAAAATGAGAGAGGAAAAAACGTCAACAACTGAATCGCAAAATTAATTTAAGATTGGGGAAAAAAAAGTCTTCTCGATTAAAATGAGTTTTACATAATTACATTACAGCTATTTTAAATCTGTCATTTGAACTAAAGAAAGTAAACACATAGGTTATACCAAATCTCAATAATAAAATCCATGATAGAAGAAACAGCTGTTTCCTAGTAAACTACTCTTAAAATTTCATCTTGCTATACGAGAAATATCCAGTAAAGTTAATTATTAACACAAAGGAAGATAGTCTGGAAGATACTGCAATTTAGTATATTCCAAAAATACTTAAGCATCCACAAAAAGGCAAAGAGACTGTTACAATGTCTCACTTATGATATAAGTACAAGGCAGAGTAGGAGGTGAGCAATGCAATGACTCACTTCTGTTAGATGCTGCTACTTGAAGATCATGCTAGTTAGAATATAACTATTTTTTTTTGACTTTTCTATTTTTGACTTTCAAAAAGGCTTGTCTATGAGATGTGGATTCCACACCTTATGCACTGCTATCACACAGTATCATCCCACAACTCAAAGAAAGAAACTGATAGAAATGTTTTTTGGAATAATAGAATTACTCATTCAGATCCAGGACTCTTTGGTAGGCTAACAGCTTTATATAAGGTAAATTATTAAAAACATTAATACTTTACCATCTATTATCTTTCTATTAATAGGTCATTATATTTTATACGTTTACTAATGTGGCTAGCTGTTTTTAATAGTAATGAAGACTTATCTTATCTATGACATAATATCTAAAACTACAGATAATCATAAAAAATTAAGGCAATATGAGTAGAGTCCGGAATTCCTTAAAGAGGTAAGTCTATCCTGGTGCCACGCACCCATGTTATAAATAATAAATATTTTTAAACATGATACTGAATGCTCACCAGTCAGAAAAACCAAGATATCCCCAGCCATTTCATTCAAATGGATATCCATAGTCACTTTCACAATCTAAAGCAAGAAAAACAACCATAAATATTCTAGTGGAAATATAGCCCTCCCATTCCCTGCCTACCACCACCATCCGTTCTATAGAAAATTTATTTTTAAAAGTAAGCAGTACCTAAAGTGAATTATCAAACTACCAAACCAACTAGAATTATAAACATAAAAAAGACATAAAAAAAATGTCAAGTAATACCGCCTGAATATATGCAGTATTTTCTCTGTCTCGTGGACCAATCAAATTGCAGAATTTTTCTCTGACTGGATAAAGTCTTCCAGGTATATCAAATATTGGACAATTTCCAAAAAATGCAGAAAGCTTGGCTAATTCCATAGTTGCTGACATCACCACGACCTTTAAATGTTCCTTCCTATTGGGAGACTTCTCCTGAAATAACTTCTTCAATAAACCAAATAAGATGTCCTAAAAGAAAAGTAAATTTTAGTATGTCACAAGTGTACCTAACAATCAACTTACATTAAATATTTTACTACCTTGAGCAAAGATTATAGATTAAAATATAAGTGAAAGGAGACAATTAGGGGCCTCCCTGGTGGCACAAGGGATTAAGCACCACACTATGAAGCATTTGCAGCCACTGTAGCATGAGTTTGATCTCCGGCCAGGGAGGTGACCCAGACAAAGCAGGAGACCTCTCCTGTCCCACCCACTATACCCCTCAGCAGTGTATTTCAGTCAGTCTGCCTGTTCTGTTCCCCACTCTGTCTCTGGTGAATCCTTTCAACCCCCACATCTCTGGTCTGTTCCCCAGATCTTGTATACATAAATAAATAAATCTTAAAAAAAAGAGACATTTATCTATACTGTAAAAAACTACTCCAAAGAATAAGCTGTCTAATTAAAAACCAATATATTAAAATAATTATATCACTTCTTGGTCATCTGGCTAAGAGCAAGTATAAAATACTCACTGTAGTTAGAGTTCTCTCATGGGCTTCATCCAAAATTATAACACTGAATTTGGTAAGATTTGGATCTCCCAGAATATGTTTCAGTAAACATCCGTCAGTCATGTATTTGATTGCTGTTTCCTAATGTTTGAAGAGCAGGGTTTATGAATTTAAAATAGCACAGAATTTCAACTCTGTGAGCTTTATTTTCCTCCAAAATGTACAAAATATTAAATGATCAAACTAATCTGACTGTATAAAAGAGTAGATAAAGTAGTCTAACAAGGATGGTAAATTAAGAAACCTGTGACCTATATAGAGATAGGGATAAGGAACTGATAAGATGGATGTTTTGGGATAAAGCAATAAAAATGCCCAATAAGAAGCTACAAAAGACAGTGGTCAGATAATATAATGGCTTCAACTGAGCAAGTTGTGGGAAACATGAAATAAGATTCATCTCCCTGTATGAGCCATTATCTTAGAGAATTCAGGAGAAAAGGTAGATGAAAATAGTGAGGTACACAAAAATTGCTCTCACTTTTGTTCCCTGTCCAGTCTACTAAAAAAGTGTCAGTTTACAAGTATTAAAATAAGGTGAGTGTAAGGTCTAAAAACTAAGAGTTAACAGCACAAATATACACAAAACAAGGAAAGAAAAAAAGAAAGAAAAATCCCCAGTAATAACAATTAGGAAAGCAAAGATAGTATTTTGAGAATAATTCTTTGCCACAATTGATGTTCATTCCTTCTAGGGATCATATGTAAATCAGGCATTGTTTTGTATGTGGTACAGGATTTATGTATCCAGAAGGAATGCAAACTGTAAGGATTAACTATTAAAAAGAAAATAATTTAAAACTTGTTAGTGCCATGAATATAGGAGTTGCTCAATAAATATTTGCTTACTTTGTTCACTAAGTTGTCAGTTTTCCACTGACTTAAAAATACAAACATGGGGCCTCCCTGGTGGTGCAGTGGGTTAAGCAATGCACTATGAAGCAAACCTCAGCCACTGCAGCACGAGTTTGATCCCTGCTGCCGGTCAGGGAGCGGAGCCACATGGCGCAGCAGACCTCTCCTGCCTCGCCTGCTGCTGCCCTCGGCAGTGTGTTTCAGTCGATCTTCCTGTTCTGCTCCCCACTCTGTCTCTGGTGGATCCTCTCACCCCCCCCACACACCTCTGGCTTGTACCCCAGTTCTTGTACACATAAATAAATAAATCTTAAAAAAAAATACAAACATACAACATGGGTGAATTTAAAACATTATACTAAGTTAAATAAAACAGATTCTAAATGAAATAAAAGGACAAAATATTGTATGATTCCTCATAGATGAGTCGAGATACTCAGAATGAACAAATGTATAGTGACAGAAAGTAGAACAGATGTTACATGGGTCTTCAGGGAGGCAGGAAAGAAGAGATACTGTTTAACAGAGTTTCTGTTTGGAATGATGAAAAAGCTCTAAAAACTTTTCCAAAGAATTGTACACTTAAACGTGTACAATTAAACTGGTATATGTTAAACTGGTATATGTTATATTATGTATATTTTACTAAATTTTTTTTGAAGGAATACAAATGTAGTTACACATTAAGGATCAACACAGCTAAAAAAATGAGCATAACTATCACATAAGAGCTGAGGAGATAAAAAAAAAGGATAAACATTAGATACTTCTGAGCTAAAGCATTAACAGTGGGCAACAGAAATTAACTCTAATCTGAGACTTTGTTTCTTTAAAATATAAAAGAAATTTAAAATTTAAAATCTTTCAGAACTTTCTCTACTTTATATAAAGTTCACTTGAATGAATATTAGCAAATACCTTAGAACTGCAATCGTCAAAACGAACTTGGTATCCTACTTTGGATCCCAAAGTGCATTTCATTTCTTCAGCCACTCTCTGAGCAACTGATATGGCAGCTACTTTTCGTGGTTGAGTCACACCAATCATACCATGTTGCGAAAACCCTATTAAAACCAGAGATGAAAATACAATAATGTTAACAACTGTTCTTTCCTATTAGACCTAAACTGTTTCTTGTCAAGCAGTACAAACTGTTCAAATGTTTCCAAGAGAAAACTCTGCAAATTAACAGCTTACTATGTGATATTTGTAACTGGGAAATTTAAGCATTAATTAAAAGTAAAAATACATAGCAATGTATGTATGTCTTTTAATTATGTTGGTTTTCCCAATTTCAATCCAAAGATTTATGTTGGTTTTCCCAATTTCAATCCAAAGATTTACTCTTAGAACTATTCCAATAATTTTTAATCCATACTAATCCATAAAATTCTTAAATCACCTTTGCCACAAAAGTGAAAACGGATTTAAATATACACTACCTTTCATGGAGTCTACTAATATATTTTTCATCATTTTAATATCTCTAAAAGGAAGATGAACATTACAATAGATGGTATTTTTCATTTACAAATTAAATATAAAATATTCTTATATGTGGTTTCTCAGATTTGATGTATTAGATTAGCTTAATATTGGCTAAGACATTTCTGTTTTTTTTTTATGAATAACATCCAATATAATTTTGCTCTGTACCAATATTCTGATAGAAAGTTTACTATACTGGAAGGATTGACACTTTAAGAGTAATGTTATACCTCTTCTGATATTTGGAGAGTCAGGGAATAAATATTTACCTGATAATACTCTGAAGAATAAACCAACAAATACTAATATTCGTGAGTGACAGATCTCAATATATCCTTTCCCCCTCGTTAATAGTCTACAGCAAAGAATATTCACCTACATTTTAATCTGGATTATTGTAATTTAAAATGGAAAAATTGCCATCTCAATTTGAGTAAGGCCATAAAGAAAAACAGAAGATATAAGGCTGTGCAAAGAGAAGAAATGGGACTGTAAAACAAATGGTAGTCATTTGTGCAATACAGAAAAATCCTATTAACCTTCAAGGAGAAAAAAGAAAAACATGAAGAAAAAAACCTTTATGAACAGAGTTTTTAATTACTCCCAAAATTACCTGCTTCATATAAATATTTTGGGAGTTGAGTTGTTTTACCACTTCCTGTATTTCCAGTAACAATAAGGAATGAATTGTCCCTCACAGCTTGAATAAGTTTTTTTCTTTGTTTTTGAATAGGAAACGTTGGAGTAGTTCCGCCCTCCTGCGATGTGCATCCTTTCTCTTCTGTAATAACAGAAAAAACAATTTTAATTAAAATACCTGTAAGGATATCGTTGACTCAATTTCCCAGAACCGAAAGGAGAAAGAATAAAATGTTAGGGCTGGAAGGGATCAATCCACAATTTCTCGTTAAATCGCCCCGACTCTATTTGGAAGCCCAGACAACTTTTTAGTGAAAATTATCAACTTGAGTCTTTGCTAAGCACTTGACAAAGTAGGCCTAATATAAGACAATGTATATGCAAGTATACCTACAGAGAAATACAAAACCGAAATTTATTAAACAGACCAAAAACTGGAACACAGAGGAAAATTCTCAGCTAAATTAAAAGCCACCTGTGTTTGCTTCTGATTCATGGTTCAAGTTAGGTCCCTGTTCAGAGTGACTGATATCCCAGAAGGCCAAGTGGTGGGTAACCATGGAAACTGGCTCCCTTCATACCATACCCAAAGGCAGGCTGCCTGCCCGATGAAGGGGGGGTGGGGGGGGGATAGATGGGTAGAGAACAAAGGCTTTACGAGCCTGTTTAAGTGCAGTGCGCGTCTTGGCGTTGGGGCTCACTTTTTTGTCCCCAGCAGGTTTCTCACCTAACTTGGGTCTGGGACCGCCCCCCTCTAAACCAAAGTGCTCACTGGACGCAAAGTTCGCCTCTGGCTTGGAGGGAGATGAGAATTCTGAGACCTCCTTCCCAATAACGTCTGGCCGCAGAGGGCGGACTTTTACCCCCCAAAAAAACCCCACAGGGTAACTCCCAAGGGCCTCCGTGGTGTCCGGCGGACCGCACCTCTATCAGCGATGGAAACAGCCGAGGGCCGCTCTTCCTGGAGGTCTCTTGACCGTTCTCCCTCCTCCTGCCGCCTTGGCGCCCTGCCCGCGACGGCGGGAAACCGGGACATAGACCTGGCCCGGAGCGGAGGTGAGCAAGTCCACCGATCTAGGGAGATGGGAGGGGAAAGACGAAGACGCGCCCTGATGACGTTGAGGTGTTTACTTCCGCGCGTGCGACCCAAAGCGAGGGGAGGGGGGGTTACTCGATGACGTGGCGCGCGGCGGCCAGAAAGTGCCCTGATGTCTGGTACCTGCCGGACTTTAAACCTAGGGCCACCCCGAAGGTTTCTCAGCAACTGCCATTGATCGCCGCCTTTTGGACGGAGAAGGCATCTTCAAGACCCCTTAGAGCCCGTCCCTTTTCTCCTCGTGCACACAAGAACCCGTCGACACCTCTTTTCTCTGCTACCCTAATTCAACCCAAGTTTATTCTGCATTCATAAACTTAATGTGGTGTGAACATTTGTCAAGAGCTGTAAACGTTCTGAAGTGCGGAGTTAAACAACACGTACTCACATTGTCCATTCTGAAATAACCTGTTCAAGGGACATATTTACTGAGTTGTAGAGCCAACTTCAAGATTTGTAATGTCCAGAACTAGGTTTTCCCACTCTGCTCTTTTCCTTCATAGGGACTTACATTTCATTTCCATATCTTTTCTTTCTCTTTCCTCCACTCAGAGCCCAGGAAAGTAATTCAAAGTGGGCCTTCATGTTTGTTCAATTTGCTGGATGGATGAATGAATGAATGAAGCTCATTTTAAATAGATGTGGATTCTTTGGAAAGCTCAATAGCTGAAAAGTAAAACATATAGACAATCAGGTGGGCAAGTTTTCTGTAAAGGTACGTGGTGGAGGAGCAGATCTTTCTGTTCTAGGATCTTCTAATTTTGTAAATAGAGCCAATTGTAACAAAATCAATTTAAGGGGATTGCTTCTTTGACTTTTCTGTAGTTCCTGCTGTTAAAATGAAATAACACTTAACTGCCAAAGAAAACAACTCTATTATCACATTCACCATCAGCTAAAGGCTACTACTCTCCTATTTGACCAGACTTCAAAAGATGTCATTGAACCCCAGGGTTTTTGTGCTCCTTATTTTAAGATACTTATGGGTGCCTCCCTGGTGAAGCAAGGGGTTAAGCGCCACACTATGAAGCATCTGCAGCACAAGTTCAATCCCTGCCAGGGAGGTGACCCACATGGTGCAGCAGACCTCTCCTGTCTCTCCCGTTGCTACCCTCAAAGCAGTGTACATCAGTCAATCTGCCTTTTCTGTTTCCTACTCTGGTGAATACTCTCACCTCCCACACCTCTGTATCCCAGAAGTGTACCCCAGTTCTTATATGCATAAATAAATTAATTAAATATTTTTATTCTATAGTATTATTTGCCTATGGCATATTTTAAGAAAACAAAAGATACTTATGCTACCTCTTTTTAAATTAGTATGTGAAATCATTAACATCTCTTAAAATGGAAATTTACCAGATTTAGAATGATACCAAATGAAGTGCAATTTTCTAACAATTGTATATCTAAAAAACCTGGGTACAGCAACAGGAATAGAGCTGATAATAGGAGAACATCTCAGATTTCTTTCTTCCATTAAAGGAATGTCTCAACCTTCTGTTAACAGAGGTATCTCTGAAAATAGGGAAGGAACATTGCAAAGCATTGAACAATGCACCATTTTCTCCAACCCCACTTATATGCTGCTGACTTGGATTACTAGTTCCACTAGATCATAAACTGTACTTTTTGAGCTGGGGTTCTATTTGAAAATCAGGGTGGAGCTGTGTGGCCCCTATATAACAGAGAAGGCAGGTGTGCCTGCCTCTCTTGCTTCTGTGGCCCAACTTGTACTCTAGTACTTCTGGAAAGGAGATTTGGAGGAGACACATGAAGGAGTGATATGTAGAGACCCTTGAAAGAGACATGTGGGTGAGAGACAGGTGGGTGAGAGACATATGGGAAAGCTGCCCATGGCAGAGACAATGATTATCATTATCTTGATTTACACTTTGATTTTGAGCTTTTTGTCTTTACTACAATCCAAAGTGTCTGGGACATGACTAACCCCTTTTTGTGGTCCCCTTCCAGATAGTACTTTAGATTTATGGCAAGCCTTTGGCCCTTTGCACCCACACTTCAGGGCAACCCCGTTGGACTCAGTATTTGCTCATGAGGGGGAATGGGTGACTTGGGAGATTTTATTGGGAAACTATCATTAGGGATATCTTCTCCTTTCCCTCTATGCACATTAATTCTATTAAAAATATGTCATACTGTTACAGGGCAGGGAGAGGAGTACCTTAGGAGAGGAGCACCCTAGAACCCTTAAGCCTGCCCTCTCTGAATGGGTTTTTCCATTTGCTGCATTAAGACAACATATAAGGCCTTTAATGGAAAGGAACTTTAATACAATTAGGGTATAATCTAGAAAGGACAAAGAACATAGTGACTACATTAAGCATTTAAAGTTACCCATTTTTTTTGAGGGTAAAAGTTTAGCTAAATAGGATTGGCCCAAAGCAAGGCCCAAAAGCCTGCCACACGTCCAAAGGATTTTTTTAGTAGCGACTCATACAAAAGGGACAGAGTTAGACAAATTTGGGAGGAAAAGAGCAAAATTAAAATTAAGATGAGGGCCTCCCTGGTGGCGCAGTGGGTTAAGCAACGCACTATGAAGCAAACCGCAGCCACTGCAGCATGAGTTCGACCCCTGCCGCCTGCCAGGGAGGGGACCCACATGGCGCAGCAGACCTCTCCTGCTGTGCCCACTGCTCCCCTCAGCAGCGTATTTCTGTTGATCTGCCTGTTCTGCTCCCCACTCTGTCTGTGGTGAATCCTCTCACCCCTCACACCTCTGGCCTGTACCCCAGTGCTTGTATGCATAAATAAATAAATCTTTAAAAAAAAATAAAATAAAATTAAGATGAAAACTGCCATTGTTAACCTCCCCATGAGTCTCTCACCCACATCTGTTCCAACTAGTTCAAGACCAAAAAGTAAGCGCAGTTTCTTCACATGTTCCTTTGCTCCACGTGCCTCCTCCAGGTCTCCGTGCTGCTCTCCATCTTCCTTCCTTCTTTCTTTTTTGCAGAAATTTTTTTTTCTTAGCTCCACCCACTTAGGGCGGAACTAGGATTTTGGAACTTTTCCCTTTTTTGGGACGGCCCTGTTACAATACTAAGAGTCTACTTATTTTACTTTTGTATGACTAGAGCCCTTTTAGAACATGTGCCTTTAACAGTTTGAGGTCCTGGGTGCTCCTCCATTGAATGCTAACACTTCTGATTTGTATTAGAAATTGAAAATATTACAAATTACAAAAAAAAAAGCCAAAAAATATTTTTGAGTACAGGGTAAGGTATTTCAGTATAGGTCAGTTAAGTCAGTGACAATAACTTACTTCTTGAGAAAATGAGCAGAATCATTTTAGACCAATTATTATTACTATTTATTAAGCACTCAGTAGCAAATGTTTTATGTCATTTTTTCACTTATTCCTCATAAAAACCCAGAGAAGTAGGCTGTTATTATCCTTATTTTTCACATGTGAGAATCAAGACTCACATACTTGCCCAAGAATTCTAAGCGACACTAAAAATCACTGTATTATAAAAGAAGATAGATTATCTAAATCTTAGTACCTAATATACTTTCCTCCCATGTTTATAAATCAACTGTTATAGCACTCCATCATTATATGAATACTACCCAATGAAATATCTACAATAAAATATGCAATTTAAGAATAAGAAAAATAAAAGTGAGCAGTTTATATGTTTAATATTGTTGATTTTAAAACTAAAGACATTTAAAACATATTACCATTAATAATTATGTGCACCTGGATTTTCCAAATGAAAACATAGGCAGTTATTTCCTGCCCAGTGAGTATACAAGTTATAATGGCACCATGACACAAATATATGTACAGAGCAAAAATAGAAAATAGATTGGTGTTCCCCAAAATATTAGATCTATTTTTTTGTTAATCTTGGGTCACAAGAAAAACCCGAAAGAAATTATATCTAAAGAAGTATGAGAAATATGAATTGCACCCTGCTGCTATTCCTCAATAAGTAGTCTTTCAAAATGTTCTTGTTTCCAAGCAATCTGTTTCTGAGCATCCAACAGGGACAGGAAGGAGGCTCACTATTAAAAATTTACAAAAATAGAATTTTCAAATCATCACAGTGAGAGAACATGGAACACTGTTATAAGATTTTTAAAAATTGGAGCAGAAAGAAAAATTATTAAAGATATTAATTAATAGAGTTTAGAAACTTATATATGCTAGACCAAGTAGTGATATGGAAAAAGCTAATCCTAACAGGAAGTCACAGAAAGGAAGTGAACAATGAAGTCAAAATACAGGGATTTTTTTAAAAAAGATTTTTATTTACTTATGCATATAAGAAATGGGGTACAGGCCAGAGGTGCAGGGGGTGAGAGGATTCACCAGAGGCAGAGTGGGGAGCAGAACAGGCAGATGGACTGAAATACACTGCTGAGGGAAGCAGCAGGTGAGGCAGGAGAGGACTGCTACACCATGTGGGTCATCTCCCTTGCTGGGGATGGAACTCTCGCTACAGTGGCTGCGCAAGTCTTGTTGTGCCACGCTCAACCCCTTGCACCACTAGGGAGGCCCAGTGTATGGATTTTTTTTAATTCATGAATTTAACCAAAAACACGAGTAGTTTTGGTAAAGTAAGAAGAAAGTAGAAGCCAGATTGTAAGTAGGTGTGAAGAGAGAAAGAAAACTGAAAATGTACTTAGTGCATTTGGAAATGTGTGGTGAGAATCGACTAAGCTAAATGAAAGGGAGAAAGAAAATTCACCCAAAAAACCCCAAAAGGTACCATGTGTGATGAATTTTTACAAGATTTGCCCAATTAAATCATTGGGGCAAAATTAGAAGTTGTGTTTAGGAGTGTTGAAACAGACACCCATGAGTGGAGTAAAACAAATTAGTATGTTCAGAAAAAATGCACGACTGGAGGAGAAAAAAAACCAAACTTTTGGTTGAGGGAAATGCTGTAAATCTGTACAAGTGGCAGAATTGTATCCCCAAATATTAACATGATGTTCTTCTGTATTTCCCTCCTGGTCTTTGTTCCTAACTCTCCCTGAAGTATAAACAAATACTCAATGTTATACTAACCTAAGGGCAAGCCCAGAGCCTTCTGTGCATGCTTGAAGAAGTGGTGATTTCTTCCCTCAGACAGGTAAGACCAGACCTAAAGAAAGGACAGAGAGAAAAGGGAGAATGTAATGAGAAAGAAATACTGAGAGAGGGAATAAATAAATATTCAAAGTTGGAAGAAAATAGAACTTTTGTTAGAAAATCCTAATGGAAAGAATTAAAAAAGATGAGCCACTCTCAAGTGTGGACCTCTCTTCTTTTAAAAATAAATGACCAGTTTGTTTGTTAGCAGTCCTGGATACATGTAGGCCTGGAAAGAAAGGTAAGCATGAAGAAGAATCTTACTACCTAAACCAGGTGAACTGAACGAACAATTGGGAACTTTTCTGTGAGTGAAGTAATAGTTAATGCCATGTCCTGGTTACACATTCTTTTAACATGCCCATAGGATGTTAGCAATTTGGGGGATTGGAGTTTCCAGGAAATGCCAGGGAAATGATTTGGATAGAGAAAAATCTCACAGGGGCCCCAGTGAAGTTTTCAAGATATTATTAATTATGGAATATTGAGAAATCTACAAAATTAATGTTCTGACTGGTGATGATGGTCTCTGTAAATCTTTCACTTGCCTGAAGGTGGCAAGCTGGGTTTATTTGAAAAACTTCATCATCAACATTATTTGAAAGAAAATGAAACTGTACTAATTCTCTAGGAAAAACACATTTTACTGATATTTAACCCAAAATAATCAAAAAGTGAAAAAGAAAAAATCACTGACATAAGTAATCATTTAAATACTGCATATATTTAGTACTACTTAAGGCACATAGATTTTATATTGTAGTTTTTTTCATTTTCCTTCTTTAATGTTGAATTGTATTTATTGATTTTTCAGTTATAGTTTTTTTCATTGGACAAAAAAGAGTTTATGCCTTTACTATTACCGTTAAAATTTGTGATTAGCATTGTTTGCAAGTCTTTTGGGGGGGTGATGTTCAAGTTTATTGAGATAGTTTCCAAATGGAAAAATTCATCCTATAGTTGTCTGAGTTTTATGAATTGTGACAACTATCTATAGTGTGTAACCACCACTATATTAAAGATATAAAAGTTCCATCTCTTTAACAAATTCCCTCTGTTCCACTGTGATCAGCCCTTTCCTTCACCTTTATCCATGGCAAGCACTGATTTGTTTTCTACCTCTATTATTTTGCCGGATCCAGAATGTCATATGAATGGAATGTATAGTATGTATGTACTCTTTTTTTTATCTGATTAATCACATTTAACATAATTATTCTGCAATTAATTTGTTCATCTATAGTTAAATATATTGTAGGGTGTATCAATAAGCCGATCTTTTTCACTACCAAGTAAATATTTCATTGTGTGGATGTGTCACAGTCTGTTTGACAACTTGTTAGTCAAGGAACATTTCAGTTATTGGCAGTTTTTTGCTGATTATGCATAACCATTAACATGCATGAGTTACCTTTGGGTAAATAACTTGGAGTGGAATTGCTGGTGAAAAATGTATGTTTATAAGTTTTTAAAAGTGTTTTAAAAGTGGCTGAACCATTTGTATTTCTACCAGAAATGCATGAATGCCAGTTGTTCCTCATCTTCCTAGGACCTGGTATTGTGAGTTTGGATGTTCATTGAAATTAAAAACTCAATGGGGGCCTCCTTGGTGGCACAGAGATTAAAGCCTCAGCGCTATCATGCTATCACCAGTCACTGCGGAATGGCTTGATCCCCAGCTCCTTGGTTGGTTCCATCCCCAGCAGGGAGTTGACCCATGTGACACGTCAGGCCACACCTATCTGTCTTGCTCCTGGAGCAGCTGTATTGCAGGGGATCCACCTGTTCTGCTCCCCACTTTGTCTCTGGTGAATCCTCTTACCACTACCACCCCACTCCAAAATATCTCAGGGGACTCTCTGTTGACACAAGGGGTTAAGTTGTAACACTGAAGCTGTGCACAGCCACTGCACCACAAGTTTGATCCCTGGCCAGGGAGGGGACCGACAGGGCACAGCAGACCTCTCCTGTCTTGCCCACTACTCCCCTCAGCAGTGTATTTCAGTTGATCTGCCTGTTCTGTTGCCCAATCTGTCTCTGGTGAATCATCTCATGCCCCACACCTCTGGCCTGTACCCCAGCTCTTGTATGCATAAATAAACAAATCTTTAAAAAAGAAACTCAATGGATTTTTTTTTTAAAGATTTATTTATTTATGCATACAAGCACTGGGGCACAGGCCAGAGGTGTGGGGGGGTGAGAGGATTCACCACAGAGAGCTGGGAGCAGAACAGGCAGATCAACAGAAGTACACTGCTGAGGGGAGCAGTGGGCACAGCAGGAGAGGTCTGCTGCACCATGTGGGTCCCCCCCTGGCCGGCAGCAGGGATCGAACTCGTGCTGCAGTGGCTGTGATTTGCTTCGTAGTGCGTAGTGCGTTGCTTAACCCACTGCGCCACCAGGGGAGGCCCTCAATGGATTTTTTAAACAAATAAAAAGAAAATAATAAAGCATATAAATTATAAGTCAGAACTGAAGAAATCACCCAGAATGTAACATGTAACTATGAAAAGATGAAAAATATGAAAGAGACATTAAGAGATATGGCGTATCGAAAGAAAGGCCTGTATACATCTAAAAGGAATTCAAGAGATAATAGAATAGAACAAGGGAAAACCAATATTTGAATAAATAATCACTGAGCTCCAGAAAGGAAAAGATAAAAGGCATACATGCTTAAACAAAGTGAAATACAAAACACAATGAAAGACAGAAAAATCTTAAAAGCAGCTACATTTAAAAAAAAAATCCTACAGGGGAAGAATAATATATTATTAACAGAGCTCTCATTAAAAAATATAAAGGAGAAAAACATAAGATAGGCATTGCTACATTAAAGGAAAATAACTACGTCTGTATTCAAACTATTTTTAAAGAGTGAAACTGAAATCAAGATATTTTTAGACAAATACTAAAATAGTCTATCAGTAATAATAGTTGCTTAAAAATTACTGCAGTTTATACTTTAAAATGAAGAATACTGAACCCAGGAATAATGATTGGTTATAAGTACTAATTGCTATAGAAAAGTTAGTAAAATAATTGGTAATTGTAGATTTTTGTTTTTAAAGATTTTATTTATGCATGCATGCATGCAAGAACTGGAGCGGAGGCTAGAGGTGGTGAGGGCGGTGAGAGGATTCACCAGCGACAGAGTGGGGAGCAGAACAGGTAGATACTGAAACACACTGCTGAGGGGAACAGCGGGTGAGGCAGGAGAGGTCTGCAGAGCTATGTGGGTCACCTCCCTTGACAGTGCTGAGACTTTAACCCTTTCGTTACTGGAATTATAACTTAATACTGGCTATTATTAATAAGCAATAATGATAAATATTTCTATGTTGAGATGGTCTTTGAAAAGGTGAAACCAAATTATTATCATGACATGAATGATGGTTGTTATAAAACTTCCAGGGTTGTGCATTGTTCCAGGAGGCTAGTAATATCTTAGTACGACTAAAGTTGCGTGTGTTGTTAATAAATTTAAGGGTAAACACTAAAGTGTTTTAAAAAAAGCAGTTGTAAAAATGTTGTAAAAAAGCAGAAGAGAATTTTGCCACAATGTACAAAATAATGCCACAATGTACAAAATATACTTGTCAGCCATGAATTTTTGACCAGAGAAAGTAACAAAGGAAAAAATGGATTCAATAAGTTAAAAAACTGTTTAAAGCTTAGATTTAATTATAATGAAAAAAAGACAGGTTTCAAAATTGTATAAGTCAATAACAGAACGGCAATTTTGTTTTCTGATACTTTTTCTACAGCATGTAAAATTTAATGTAAATAAACCTGAGATTCCACCTATTTACCAGAGAAAACCCTTTTTAATTCCATATAAATAGAAGTTAACATATTTTAATATCTAAAAAAAAAAAAAGACTGTCCAAGCCATTAGACATGAGGGAGGAAAGGAAAATCAATCACGCAATAGAACACAGGAAATATATAGAAAAGGATATAAAGGAAAAGCATGTAAAAGTAGAGAAAAGGGGCCTCCCTGGTGGCGCAGTGGGTTGAGCAACGCACTGTGAAGCAAACTGCAGCCACTGCAGCACAAGTTCGATCCCTGCTGCCGGCTAGGGAGGGGACCCACATGGCACAGCAGACCTCTCCTGCCTCGGCCCGCTGCTGCCCTCAGCCGTGTGCTTCTGTTGATCTGCCTGTTCTGCTCCCAGCTCTCTGTGGTGAATCCTCTCACCCCCCCACCACCTCTGGCCTGTACCCCAGTGCTTGTATGCGTAAATAAATAAATCTTTAAAAAAAAAAAAAGTAGAGAAAAGTACAGAAAAGTAGACATCACAAATAATATAGAAATAAATTCTACAATATGTGGAATATGTAAAGTTGCAAAAGCATACTTATAGCATGATTTTGTTTAAACATGTAAACAAAAATAATATTGCTTATGGACACATACCTATGTAGTAAAATTATAAAATTGTGGGCTCCATAATAACTTCTGGATGCTAATTATCTGTGGTAAGGGTGGAGTTTAGATGGGAGGATTGCTTCAGCTGTATTTGTAGTTTTTGTTGCTTTTAAAACAATCTGAAACAAATGTGGTAAAATGTTAAGGTTGAGTACAGACTTTGTGTTGAGTACACAGACTTTTATCATGGTATTTTCTATACTTTTCTATTTATTAAAATACTGACTCTACATTAAAAATTCTCCAAAGATTATCTTGCAAAAATCTCAATAAATAAATCCACTTGTACAAGTAAATATTTATAAACATCTTCTCGCTATGAAGACACTGAAGGAGACTGCAAAATTGTCTCTTCCACATCAACTATAAACACAATTTATAGGAAAAGACAAGGTAGCACATCACATTGTTTTCCTGGTATCTCTGTGATGACCAGAGAAATTGGGAGTAGAAGATCCCTAAGACCTGAGACTATTTCTATACATATTATACTGCGTTCAAAACACTCCCTTCAAGGGCCTCCCTGGTAGAGCAAAGGGTTAAGCTGCAGCACTGTGAAGCTATCGCTGGCCAGGGAGTTGACCCGCATGGTGCAGCAGATCTCTCACTGCTCCCTTCAGCAGTGTATTTCAGTTCATCTGCCTGTTCTGCTCCCTACTCTGTCTCTGGTGAATCCTCTCACCTCCCGCACCTCTGGCCTCTCTGGCCTGTACCCCAGTTCTTACATGCATAAAGAAATAAATCCTTAGAAACAAAACAAAGCAAAAACAAAAATGCTCCTTTCATCTATGTTCAGTATTTATCAAAGGAAGGAAAGAAATAAAAGTATATGAAAGACACACACTTCATGTGGGAGAGTTGGAGTTATCATGTTTTTGTTTTTTCAGCTCTTCAAAGGTTCAAGAAACGTAGGGTTTTTTTGTCACTGGGAATGTTACATGAGACTTTTTTTTTCTGATGCAGGACAAGACAGAGAAGAGAGGAAAGTCTCCGATGCAATAGAAATGGGATGAAAATGCTCCAAATACTCTCCCTCAATATAACCCATCTTCAATTTCAAGTAAGAATTTTTTGAAAGCAATGTTGCAATTCTATTTTCATAAAAGACCTAAAACATGACTAGTCGAAAACATGAATTCACAAATTTTAGTTTTCTCTCTTTAATGGTCAGAATATTTTTTGACGCTATGGCATACATAATTAAGGTCTTACCATGCTCACTAAAAGAACCTAGAATGATATTTGGGGAAAATAAATGAGTGTTTAGTAAACTCCAGTTCCTAGTTGTCTTGCAGCTGGAAAAAAAGCCCTCTTCTCTCATTAAGATGGAGCTGTAGGTAGTGCTCCCCGCTGTCTCATAAAGCAAGTGGCTACAGAGAAAGGCAGTTCTGAAAGAAGGGGTGGAAGGTAAGGGCTATCTTGAAAGGGGAAAAGGGAGTTAGAGCCCTGTATCTTGAGCTTCCTTCTCCAGAACAACTATCTGGAAAAGAAAGATAGGAAAGCTAGCATGAGGACAAAGCTGAGACACTCATGCCCTGCTTTTATTTGACTTGATACAACATCTAACAGAGGGGTTTTTACAGAGAAGTGACACAGAAGTGGGTAGATGGGCTAGCTTGGAGCAGTGGTCATGGTTTCTTTGTGGCCTGGATCCAGGGCTTCTGGTGAGGAAACACAGGAATGGGGAAATACCTAGTAGCAAAACCAACAGACTGCAGTGTAAACAACAAAGGTTCTAAACCACAGATCCAGTGATGACACTAGGTACATGATACCAAAGGCCAGTGAAGACATTTCACATCTCAAAGGGGCCCTCGGTGGTCACCAGTCCACAGAGAAGCAGGGCCAAATCGCCTCCTGAGACCATACTGGGATCAGAGCCCCCTCCTTCCGCATCACCATGCGCTCACAAATCCTATATAGCCAGACACTATTTTGAAGAGAAGCAAGGGAAAAGGTGGAGTAGGAAATATGGAGATATTGTACTTTTCCTAATGAAAATTTTATTCAAAAGTAACTATTTATTTAAACTGAGAAAGGCTGTTACCTTGAATTGACAAGCTTAAAATCCCCCTCCCCATTTCATATGGAAGTTTAGGTCTATCAAAACAATATTTTCTTTACATAGTAGAATCATGGTGTGGGTAAATTTTCGATCCCACTATACAAATGTTTGTAGTATTATCTTTCCAGATTGTTTTTTTTTTTTTCACCTGATATTCATACCCTTCCTCAATGTGCATGTTTTGCCTCTTTTGAAATGAACTGTAGCCCCCACTGTATTGACTGAGGTGGCTCCAAGTGCAAATGCCAGCTTTGTCTTGTCTGTAACTGGCAGGTGTATAGCATGAAGCAAGGGGCAGTAAAGTTAAGAATAGACAGTTCTTTGTAATCACAAGAAAATGCCCACATAGATGTTCTTCCCTTTCTTCATTTATTCCTTTCCTCTGGTCTAAATGCACGTATAATTAGGACTACAGAAAACCACGTGCACTGCTACCTCCATTACCCACCCCTATGACCATTCCCCTGGGTAACACGCAGCATTTAATAGGCCAGTCCCAGATCTAATAACAAAGGCAAAACACATGGCAGATCATGATAATGATTTTGTGTCTTTCTGTAATGATGAAAGAAAAACCTGATCCTGAATAATAATCGCTTTGTTATTCATGGAACTTAAATGGCATTTCCTCATGAATTTTAATGTGCCATCCATTTTCTCACTACTTATCCCCACAATTCTTTGTGAGCCTTTGCAGAACATGATTCTCTTATCTCTTTCTTTCTTTCAGTGTTGAAATTATCCTAGCTAAACCAAAAAGCTTTCGTATGCTGCTTTTGTTACTGTGTTGGTCAGAGAGCTCTTCTAGGTTGACATTAAATAACCTGAAAATATCAAGCTGTGCACTTAGGATTTCTGCATTTTCCCTTCTGTATGTATGTTACTTGATTTTTAAAGAGTTTACTTTAAATAATTACATGGACTATGACAAATTTGTGCCCTTAAAAAAAATCACAATTAGTGGCATTCGTGAAGGTACATGATTTTGTTCAGTGTTGTAAAAATTAAGGAATTATTTCCAATATTTTTTCTTCCCATTCCTCTTTAGAAGGCATAATTCATATTAAAATTCAGTCCTGTGTTATTTGTAGACAGAGTAATTTCAAAATTGCACAAAACTAAACTAGATTTTAAGCTACTGAAGAACACAACTGTGTCTTACTTATTTTCGTATTCTAGAAAGTATCTGGTTCAAAGACTTCTAAAAAGAAGACCCTCATAAATATTTGTTTAATTAATAAAAAGTGTCTTTTAAAGAAATAAATTACTAGTTGCTAGGTCTGGGAGTGGATGGAAAGAATTGCCTGTGATTAATATCATTTGTTACAGTGATATTAATATTCTATAGATTGATTATGGTGATGATTGTATAACTATATGCATTTGTCAAAGACTGTACACTGGGATTAATTTTATTGTATGTAAATTATGCCTTAATAAATATGATTAAAGAAAGGATCTGGTGATAAATAGCATAGTTTCCTTTAAGGAACTAACTAATAACAAATGCTCTTAACAAATAACCAACACATTCTTTACATGATAACCTGGTTTTAGATCAAATGTAAGAATTCCTAATTTCTTCACTGAATATCATTACTTGTCTGGTCCTATACTGTTAGGGGGAAAGACCCTCCTGAATGGATTACACAGATAGGTTATGGACTTCGACCCCCATTCCAAACCTACAAGATCCAAGGACTACAAATCCCATAAAGTCATTATCGAAGAGCAAAGAGCGGATCACTGGGACCTAAGGGTGGAGTTGAGCAGCCAGGCTGAATATAAAAGCAGACACGTGGACCTTGGGGGGTCCTTTTTCCTTGGGAGTCAGCTCTCAGCACACCGTTGGGTTCCAGCTCCAAGGAACTGGTAGGATATTTACAGATCTGTATCCCTCTC
>JAGFMF010011637.1:456891-469180 GCA_019455555.1 Galemys pyrenaicus
TCTGTGGTGAATCCTCTCACCCCCCCCCACACCTCTGGCCTGTACCCCAGTGCTTGTATGCATAAATAAATAAATCTTTAAAAAAAAAAAAAAAAAGAATGGGATGTCTGGGCCTCCCTGGTGGTGCAGCAGGTTGAGCGCCACACTGTGAAGCATCCCGGGCCAGGGAGAGGACCCACATGGCATAGGAAACCTCTCCTGCCTTGTCTGCTGCTCCCCTCAGCAGTGTGTTTCAGTCCATCTGCCTGTTCAGCTCTCCACTGTCTCTGGTGAATACTCTAACGCCTCCACCCCCCTGGCCTGTACCCCAGATCTTTTATGCATAAATTAAAAAAAAGAATGGGCCATCTATCACATTATGTCACTAATTCTGCTACCCCAAAATATCTGGCAAAAATTAATTTTTTTAAAGATTTATTTATTTATGCATACAAGAGCTGGGATACAGGCAGAGGCACGGGAGGTGAGAGGATGCTTCACAGTGCAGCGCTCAACCTGCTGTGCCCCAGGGAGGCCCAGGCAAAGATTAATTTCATAGAAGGACTCTGACGGTTGGGGAGAGTTTGCCTTCAGTATTTTGTATGTATCTCTCTCCAAGGCATCTCCCAGGAAGTCCTAATCTTCTCTTTTCTTCTTCTTTTTTTTTTTTTAAAGATTTATTTATTTATACATACAAGAACTGGGGTACAGGTCAGAGTCCAGGACGGTGACAAGATTCACCAGAGACAGTGCGGGGAGCAGAACAGGCAGACTGACTGAAACACACTGCTGAGGGGAGCAGCAGGTGTGGCAGGAGAGGTCTGCTGCACCATGTGGTTTCCCTCCCTGGCCGTAGGCAGGGATTGAACTCCTGCTGCATAGTGCATTGCCCGACCAGGGAGGCCCCTTATCTCTTTTTAATGGAGAAGCCAGAACTATCTTTCTCCTGGTAAACTCCCTGACTGTCCCTTCTCCCAAAAGTACTTCTTTATGGCTTAGCTAAACTTTAAAGATGGTGTCTAAAGCCAGGTGGGCAAGTTATTCAGTCACGTTTGGTATTTCCCCCATATCAAGGAGGTTTACATATTATTTGAACTTGATTCAAAATATTTTTCTCTTATCAGTCTGTCTGATGCTTATTTGATTACTTGCCAGCCCAAAAGAACCCAGAGGGGTATGGAAAGCTTTCCTTTATACCCCACTGCAAGTTGAATAGGATTTTTTGGACCACATCAAGTTCCAGAGCTATATTAAATCATTACAAGGCATCTATTTTTAGAGTCCGCATCTGATTTGAAGTACTCACAGCTATAAGAATAACATGATTAGTAAATATTAGATACAGTGTTGGGGCCTATTTGGATTAGAATAATTTGAGATTTGTTATAATCTCCAAGATGTGCCTCTCTGTGTGAAGTTCTATGGATAAAGATGACTTCAGTTTCAAGCTGGCAACCTGGCACCGTTTACTTACAAATTAAAAATACAAGTGAATCATTTACATATCTCCTAGAAACCAAGCATGTTATACCTCCAGTAATTTGGATAATGCTGTGGGTTGAGTTTAATTCTTTTTAAAATTCTAAGTAAGCCACCCTTCACTTCAAGGTGGCAATTTTCTCAAGTATGCTCTTCTTTTAACCACTGAATTTTATTTAGTCTCCTATAGCATGAAGAATTTTGACTCCCAGGGAAAGTCTCATGTTAGTAGACATCTATTACTTTCATCATGGGAGGTGTATGGGTGGGAGCTTTTCTACCATCCTTTCTTTTTGAGAGCTGTCACTTTCCCATTACCTGGGTTTCTTGAGGCTTGTCAGTTACATGAGTTTATGAACCAAGCTGCCAATCAGAGTGCTTAGTTCCAATAGACACACACTTGATCCACGAAGGAGCAACTGACATAATCGAAATTCTTCCCAAAGATTGATGCAGATGCTGGAGCAGAAAGAATTGCACACTTTTCCTTGGAATTGCTAGCTGTGAGAAAAATGTAAGCCTGAAATGTTTAGTGGTTATATGACCTAAAATGAAACCATACAGAGAAAAGCAGAAGCAAGAAGAAGTACCACAAAGGAAAGGTAGAAATTTAATATGATTTGCACTTTCAGATCCAGTGATGCATGATGCAATATACTCTTTGTACTTCCCATTTCTGGGACTCTTCTTTCTTTATATTGCTTAAATTAGATTGCATTTAGTTTCTGTTGTAATTGAAGGGTCTGAATGTTAAAAAATCAATCGCTAATCCTGGTCATCAAGTAAAGACTGACCACAGTAAGAGTTACATATTTTACTGTGGCAGGGCCATATGAGAATCAGTTTTGTTATATAATTTTCACTTTCTGCCTCCATTCCATTTTCTACGTATTGCAGTTGCATGCAACAAGGGCACTCAAGTTAGACTGAATAGTGAGTGGGTTTCAGAATTCTTGGGTGACCAGGTACTACCAATAAGCAGCATTATCTGCAAGGAATCTTTTTTTCAGAACAGTAAGTCTGAAAAATAGTCAGTAAACCATGTTGTAAATAGATGTGCTGTCATCCAAGCTTTGTTCCAGTTATAGAGCAGAGGCAGAGTCGACAGCATCTTCACTAAGTGCCCTGGGATTTTTGAAATGGCAAATGACTGTTGACTTCAACTTAATGTCACTAGCCACCTAGCCTCAAACAAGAGAGCCATCCTGTTATTTAAAGCTTTGAACCCAGGCATTGCCTTGTCTTTTCCAGCTAGGAAAGCCCTAGTTGGCATCTTCTTCCAATAGAAGACTATTTTATTTACTTTGTAATCTGCTGTTTAGCATAACCACCTTTGTCAGTGATCCTGCATACTGTGCAGCTTCTACTTCAGCACTTAATTCACCTTGCACTTTTAGGTTATGGAGTTGGCTTCTTTCCTTAAGTCTTATGAACCTTATGACCTCTGCTGGTTTCAGACTTTTCTTCTGCAATGTCCTCCTCTGTCAGCCTTCATAGAATTGGAGAGTTAGGACTTTGCTGTGGATTAGGCTTTGGCTTAAAGGAATGTTGTGGCTGATTTGGTCATCTATCCAGACCACTAAAACTTTTACCATACCAGCAATCAAGCTGTTTTGTTTTCTTCTCATTCTTGTGTTCACTGGAGTGTCACTTCTAATTTTCTTCAAGAACTTTTCCTTTGTATTCACAACTTGGCTAATTCTTTGATGCAAGAGAACTAGCTATCAGTCTATCTCAGCTTTTAACATACTTTCTTCATTAAGTTTAATCATTTCTAGTTTTTGATTAAGGTGAGGGTCATGAGATTCTTCTTTACACTTGAACACTTAGAGCTCATTGTAGGCTATTATTCACCCTAATTTTAATGTCTCAGGGAAGAGTAAGGCCTGGGGGGAGAGAGAGATATAGGAACACAATAAGCTTGTGTGCTGTCTTATATGGCTGTGGGTCATGACACCCCAAAAAACTATAATAGTAATAACACTAACACCATAACAGATATAATCATGAAGAAATTTGAAATATTATGAGAATTACCAATATGTGACAAAGACACAGTGAGCACATGCTGTTGGAAAAACAGTATCAATAGATGTGTTATAAGCAGGGTGCTATACACCTTCAATTTGTGAAAAATGATGTATCTGTGAAGCACACACAGCACAGCACCGTGAAACAAGGGATGCTTGTAGCAGTCTTTTTTCCTTGCAAGAAATAGAAAAGAATATTGGCAACCAAAGCAGAAGGGACTTCAATGGACATCTGCAGAATCCTTGAGAGGGCTGGAAAAGCAAGCTTGGATTCAAGCTGACAGCAGGGCAGATCTGGAGAGTCAGGGGAAAGATATGCAAGAAAGGGATCCTAGTCAGGATCCCTTCTGGACTGGGATACAGAGGCGCCAAACATTTCCAGCCTTGGGTTCAGGAGAGGAGCTACTGAGAGGGAGAGTTAGATTGTCCTACCTAAGCCCAGGTTGGATCAGGGAAGACGTGGAACCTAATTACTATATCTCAGGATTATATGTAGCAAAGAAGGAGTTATTGCTTGGAGAGCCAATTTTCTTTACCACTTACTTAGTTGGGTGACACTGATCATTTCTTAATCTTTCTATATATTTGAAAATAAGGATGAGAATCATAATGCTCTCTTAGGCTGCTTAAGGAATAAACAAGTGAATACAGTGAAACTCTTTAAAAAGGGCACTGCACAGAGAAAGTCTACACTAAGTGTTTCATTTTATTTCACACAGAATTAAGTACAAATAGATACTAATTATCAATTTTTTAAAGAGGTAAAAAAATTGCTTGTTTGTTTTGTTTTTACCGTTTCTTTACCTCTAAAAAACTGGGAAGCATTTTGAGCAGAATGAAGATATGCCTTAGAACTACAAAAGTATACGGGGAGTATTTTAATCTTGTTTTCTAAAAGGAATTATTGTTATTTTTCTATTTGTGTTCACAGTGTCTTATTTACAATAAATTTTCTTTCTCTGAACTTGCAAAGATTTTCATCTGGGTCTCAACACTTGAGAGAATGGGTTAAGTTTTTCAGTGAGAAAAAAAGTCTAATGTCGTTGAGAACAGGAAGCCATGAAAAGCGGATCCATTCCCAGTGGTCACACCGTATTGTGTTTTGCACTAACAGCTTAAGTGGTCCTATATATTCCTTAGAACTAGTCTGAGAAATTTTCAGAACTAAAGCTTTGACAAGTTGTACAATCTTCTGTTCAGACTCATTTAGAGAAACATGAAAAAAGTGCACGTTTGTAACTCTGAAATATTAAATGTAGTTGTAGGAGCTCTTGAGAAAAAAAAACAAAAAACACTGCTTATGATTAATGGGGAGGGGGGGCCTCCCTGGTGGTGCAAGGGGTCAAGGCACTGCACTATGAAGCTATCCATAGCCACTGCAGCGTGAGTTCAATACCCCACCACATGTGGGAGCTGACCCACATGGCACAGAGACCTCTCCTGTCTTGTCTGCTGCTCCCCTCAGCAGTGTGTTTTGGTGGATCTGCCTGTTCTGCTCCCTACTCTGTCTCTGGTGAATCCTCTCAACCCCCACACCTCTGGCCTACACCCCGGTGCTTGTATGCATAAATAAATAAATCTTAAATATATTAATGGGGAGGGAGTACTCCAAGTAAAATTTATTAAAATTTCTGGAATTGAAAGATTTAGTAGAGGAAAAGTTTATTACTACATATAGTTCTCATTATGTGGAATAAGAGACATCTATTTGTATTTAGCAACATTTCTTACATGATTCTATTATAACATATAATTTAGAGAACAAGAAAAATGAGCACTTCTATCTAAAAGTTTGAATATCACTGCTTTAGTGCCATTTTCATTGAAAACTGTTTAAAAGTTAAGCATGATCCCAGTCTAGGTGAAGGGATCACAAATCACTGAAGGGGCAAATTTAGTTTTTGAGATTGATACCCATGTCAGGGGGTGACAAGTCGTTTCCATCCAGAAGGCTGGCCCCTGTGTCCATTGCCACTCTGAGGAGCATGGTGCTCAGCAGCCTTCTGGGGTCCCTCTGGGGTCGCTGGGAAGGAGGGCCATGATCAAGGAGCAATTTTTGCCAAGCTGGATGGGAAGAAATATCTCATTTCTGCCAGAAGCTGCTTTCCATTTGAGAGCTCACAAGACCTACATTAGATCTTACAGAGGGAGAATAGAATAAAATAAGTGAAAATATGTGCATGGGCCAAGAAAAGAGCATTTGGAGAGTGAAAAAAGTGAAGAACAATGAAGGGTAGAAGACTGACAAAAGGAGAAAGGGTATAGTAGTTAACTTTGATGAGCTCGGCAAGGAGAAATTATAGGGGTCTTCAAAGTTTCTCTATCAGTGGAATAGTGGGTAAAAGATTATATTCTTCAGTACTATTATTTAAAAGGTATAATTCTTCATATAAAAGTAATCCATGTTCATTGAAGCCTTACAGGAAATATGGAAAAAATACTTTCACCTAAAATCCATCCACTCTATAGGCATCGATTTGCAAGAGAATGTATTTGGGGGTGTGGGGGGCAGGTGGATGAAGGCAAGGTAAAAGCAGTGGACTGTGGATTGGTGGCTCCAGCTGAAGCTTGTCCACCAAAGGCCACCAGGATTCAACTATTGTCAAATCAGGTTAGGTCTGGAAGTTGACTGCAGTGATGGGGAATGCATCCCCCAGGACCTGAGGAGGGTTTTAGGATTTGGGCTTTTGCTGGTTGATCTGGTGGGGAATAGAGGCTTGTTTTAGATTGAGTTTCATCAAGAAGCAGGAGCTGTTTAACGATTGGGTATCTTAATTTTTACCAAGGAGGCTAGAACTACTAGCATAACTAGTACAGGGAACACCTTGGTTATTTTGTGGTTGTTTCATGTCCTCATTTCTGTCCAAGTTCAGACGTGATTACAAGTTACTGACTTCTCCCTCCATAGTCACAGAGTGACCTTGTCAGATTATTGTTACTCTGTGAAAACTGTTTCTCTTCAGTGGGGAACTCTAGAGTCAGCTAATAATGACCAACTACCAGCTGTCAGGGTCATTTGCTTCCTTCCTGCCTGCTTGCCCCAGCCCCACCTTCTCAATCTTGGTTCCAGAGGCGTTAAGTTTCCACATGAAACTTTACAAAATGCAGGGGATCAAGTGTGACCAAACATAGAAGGGTAGGCCCCTGTTTTTGTATAGTTCCCAGACAGTACTTTGAAAGTCTGTGCTTCAGAAGTTTTTGGCCTGGTAGCATTTTCTCCAGAATTGGGGTCAGGGGTCAAAGGGAGCTGCTGCCCTCCAGTGGCTTACTAAGTAATTACACCAGTGTCAGGATCCTGTTCATACAGACTTTCTTGAGGGCTTCCAAGAAAACATCAGGCACGGGCCCTCCCTGGTGGCGGCAGTTGGTTAAGCGGTGTACTGTGAGGCAAGCCGAAGCCACTGCAGCACGAGTTCGATCCCTGCCCCCGGCTGGGGAGGTGACCCACATGGCGCTGCAGACCTCTCCTGCCTCGCCCGCTGCTCCCCTCAGCAGTGTATTTTGGTTGATCTGCCTGTGCTGTTCACCCGCTCTGTCTGGTAGATTCTCTCACCCACCGCACCTCTGGTCTGTGCCCCCGTGCTTGTATGCATAAATAAATAAATATTAAAAAAAAGAAAACATCAGGCAGGGCTGCAGGAAGGTGGATTTGCCTGGAGATAAGAGTCAGCGAAATTTCAGGTATTTCTGTTAATGTGGCCATATCAGTACTCTCAGCTTGGTGAAATAAGGATAAGCATAGATAAGCATATTGTTTTTATAATCAGAGAAGGGAAGAAGAAAGAATAAGAACAGAAACATTTATGTTGAACCATGCAACTTATAAATGAATAATTAAAGAATAAATGGATTTTAATATCAAGGGCTATATTAATAAAAGTTCAATTTTTACTAAAGTTGGGGAAATTGGAAGCCTAGTGCATTGCCAGTGGGAATGTAAAATGATGCAGATGCTATTGGAAAGCAGTAAGGTAGTAAAGAACAAACATAGAATTACCATGGGATTCAGCAATTTCATGTTTAGATACATACATGAAAGACTTGAAAGCAGAGAATATTTGTATATCCATATCCTGAGTAGCAGTATTCACAATAGACAAAAAGTTGAAACAATCCAAATGTTCATCAACAAATGACTGGATAAATAAAATGTGCTATGTACACACAACGGGATATTATACAGCACCAAAGAGGAGGGAAATTCTGACACATGCTACAACATAGATGAACTTTGAAATGTTGGCAAGGGTGTGGAGAAAAAAGAACTCTCCTACACTGCTGGTATTCCAGCCGATATGGAAAGCTGTGTGGAGGCTCCTCAAACTACTAAAAATGGAGCTTACATATGATCCAGCAATTCTGCTCCTAGGAATCTATCCAAAGGACACAAAAACATTAATTCAAAAGGACACCTGCACCCCTATGTTTATTGTAGTACTATTTACGATAGGTAAACTATAGAAACAACTGAAATGCCCCAAAATAGATGACTGGATCAAGACTGTGTGGTATATATACACAATGGAATATTACTCAGCAATCAAAAAAATAAATTCATGCCATTCACAGCAACATGGATGGAGATGGAAGGGATTATGCTCAGTGAAATAAGCCTGAAAGAAAAAGAAAAAGATTGGATGGTTTCACTTATAGGAGAAATGTAGGGGAACCAATAAGGGGTTGGGGGAAAAGTAATTATAATAAATTAAAAATCAAAATCAACAGGTAACTATAAATCAGAGACATTATCAGGGGAGGAGGAAGGAAAAGAATCAAAGCTGGGGTGGGAAGAGCATAGGGACTATGGTGATGGTGCATGGGTGAATTTGTGGTAGGAATTTCATGGGACTACACCTGAAAGGAGAAAGCAGACATTAAACAAAAATAAAGAATGACGTGAAATATATATAAAAATTTTAAAAGATGAAAAAAAAAAAACCATGGATAAACTTTGAGGACATTATGCTAAGTGAAATAAGGCAGGCACAAAGGACAAATCCCAAATGATTCTATTTATAGGCTGTCCTTACAATAAGCAAATGCACAGAGATAGAAAGTATAAGAGATGTTACCAAAGACTGGAGGAGTGGATAGCAGGGCATGGGAGCTATCATTTAATGGGTAACAGTTTCTTTTTGAGATTGCTAAAGACAAACTGAGGCAATTAAACATTTGAAGAGTCTATTGTGCAAAGTCTAGTTGAATTGGCAGGACCAAGCCAGGGTGGTTAGGAGCAATCCACCATCAGGAAATAGGAGAAACCTTCTTTCTTTCTTAAATTTTATATATATTTTACATTATTTTTCATTTTTGTACAGTGTATATTTCTCATTCCCGAAATTTCCAGCACCAGTTCACCCTAGACCATCACCATAGTCCCTTGTGCTCTTCCCATCCATTTTGTTTCTTCAATAAGAGAGACACTTTTACAGGAAAGAGCTGGAAGCAAAGCAATGATGTTTTTACTAACTATAGCTTATGTGGTTGCCTTCTTTGGGAAAGTCTAGTTAGCTATTTGTGATTACTTGTTCTTAGATTTTGGTTTCTTAATCTTGAGGCAATTCAAACTTAGATTTCAATTTGTTTATGAAAGCTACTAAGGCATTAAAAGCCACCTTCATCTGTGGTGGCTTCCTTGTTAATTTAATAGAAGGGGATCATAAAAATTTCTGGAAAAAAACAGTGGTGATCTTATGCAACATTGTGAATGTACTTAATACCATTGAATTATGAACTTAAAATTCATTATATAATACATTTTATATCATGTACATTTTGTAACAAAAGAAATTTGTATGAAATGGATTCACTATTTTACTTTAAAGAAATATGAACTAGAGGGCCTCCCTGGTGACACAGGGATTAAAGACACAGCACTATCAAGCTATAACAAGCCACCATAGCACAGGTTGGATCCCCTATTTTATATATTTTATATACCAGGGATCCCTTCCTGGTAGCGCAAGGGGTTGAGCACCGCACTATGAGGCAGCCGCAGCTACTGCAGTGCGAGTTCGATCCCTGCCCCTTGCCAGAGAGCTGACCCACATGGCGCAGCAGACTTCTCCTGTCTTGCCCTCTGCTCCCCTCAGTAATATATTTCTTTTATCTTTTTTTAAGGATTTATTTATTTATGCATACAAGAACTAGGGTACAGGCCAGAGTTGCGGGGCATGTGGTGAGAAGATTCACCAAACAGAGTGGGGAGCAGAACAGGCAGATCTACTGAAATACACTGCTGAGGGGAGCATGGGGGAGACAGGAGAAGTCTGCTGTGTCATGTGGGGCTTCTCCCTGGCAGGGGGTGGGAGGGCGGGGAAGGGTTGAATTAGTGCTACAGTGGCTGTGGATGCTTCATAGTGTGGTGCTTAACCCCTTGCGCCACCAGGGAGGCAGTGTAATTTGAATCAGTCCGCCTATTCTGCTCCCCACTCTGTCTTTGGTGAATCCTCTGGTCTATACTCCAGTTCTTTTATGCATAAATAAATAAATCTTTTTTAAAAAGAGTTAAGAAAAAGAAATATGAAATTTTCCTTTTGTTAATTGTTTTGAACTTTATTGGTTTATTTTAATGACAAAGAATATCTTTTAAGAACATTGCTATTATGTATTTTAAAATAAGATTATAATTTTATAATCTTAGGCATAAATTATTTGGATTTATCCCATAGCCAGATGAAATTAAAGTAAGGGTTAGAGGTTTCCCAACCAACTTTTAGAGTAATAGCATTTTAAAGCTTTACTGGGTTTTTCGGTTTGTTTTTATTTACCAGGTAGTTATCTGTCTACAGGGCAAACTTTAAGACACTGCAAGTCAGCTATTCCCAACTAAATTAATGGTTTGGCTTGATTCATTATTACACTATTCTACTTTGGTTATAATTAGAGAAAATAAAGTTATTCTAATAGAAGTCTAAATAAAAGCATATTAAAAAATGGTTCCCAAAATATCCCCAGAGTGGAAAATACTATACTGGAGTTTTCAAACATAAGGAAAAGGGTGTATTATACAGGGTATAACTTCCCAAGGAGTTCGTACTGGGAGAAGTGTGTGCCAGCTTATCCAGACTGCGAGACCCAAACTTTATCCAGCACATTGCCTGGCATAATAGGTAAGCAGTAAATATGTCCTGGATGGGTGGATGATAAATTACTATCACTTTCACTCTCTGAATCTCAATTTTCTCAACTGACTAAAGAAGAGTTTGGACTAGACTGGGTCAGCTCTGACTCCATATGAGAATCACCTTGGGAGGTTTTGGTTTTTGTTTTTAATGATGCTATTGATGCCAGTTGCTTTAAAACAGAGTGGATTCTGATACACACCAGAAATGGATGAACCTCAAAGTCATTATGCTACATGACAGAAGCCAGATGCAATAGGTTAGGTATATCAATGCACAATGAGAGCTGAGAAACCTTGACCCAGATGATGTCTAAGATTCTGTTTTGCTTCAAACATCCTTAATTCTAAGTTAGAAGACTCAAGAGAAAATAAAGACTGGCAACATTTTGCCACTATTTAATAAATATAAACACTTGTTTCCTTGGATAAATTGCCTGAACTCAGCTTGCTAGTGGACTTCCATTGATTTTTTTCTAAATTGTTTTTTTCTGTTTAGTAGTTTTACTTCTTTCCCTAAGATTAATTATAATCTTTTCACAAAACTTCATTGGACAGATGTACAAGTCTCCTCTATTTGCATAGATAACAATAGATTCTAATATAAATTGTTCTCTAGAGAACACTGAATGCTCATAGTCAGCAAGGCATTTTTTTTTTTGCCAAAGTCACTCTTTTTTGAACCCTATTTCAATCATCCAAAAATCAAAGTAAGTTTTTAGCCTAAGGCATTATTTAAAATAATAATTGTATACTAATTCTTCTAGATAAAATTACTTTAAAGTAATAGATTGTAAACATTAAAAGCAATTAGAAAGTTTGCCATAATAAAAAGTTGAAGTGACACAACAAAAGGGACATATGGATTATGTTCCTAGAAGCATAATTGTTTCATAAAAGAAGGATTGTTTTGAAATAGTCAATTGTCTTGATGAAATAATCACAGGATATTGAGTCAGCCTACAAAATCAGGGCTAAACCAAATTAAAGATGAAATGGAAAATATTTTTAGATGTTTCCCATCTAAAGTGAGAGAATTGATGGGTGTGAAAAAAAAGTAACAGCTTGCTGTTCTTGCTTTTTTTCTTTTTTTTTGGTTCAGAGGTCCTTTTTTCCCCTCCATAACTATCACACCATGGATTCCTAGGGAATGAGTTCGAGAAGCTTGGGCCCCTTCCCATGGGCTCTCACAAAGTGTGCTTCTCTGGGCAGAGCAGGCTGGCGCTTTTTGAACCCAAGCATCTGTTTCTTCCTTGCCCCCTCCATTCAATATCTAAATTGATTGTTTAAAAATAAAAGTTAACCCATGTTGGGGCCTCCCTGGTGGTGCAATGGGTTAAGCAACACACTATGAAGTAGACTGCAGTCACTGCAAGCACAAGTTAGATAGATCCCTGCCGTGGTCAGGGAGATGACCCATATGGTGCAGCAGACCTCTCCTGCCTCGCCCTGGTGCTCCCCTCAGCAGTGTGTTTCAGTCAGTCTGCCTGTTCTGCTCCCCACTCTGTCTCTGGTGAGTCCTCTCCTCCCTGCATCTCTGGCCTGTATCCCAGTGCTTGTATGCATAAATAAATAAATCTTTTTTTTTAAAGATTTATTTATTTATGCATACAAGCACTGGGGTACAGGCCAGAAGTGTGGGGGGTGAGAGGATTCACCACAGAGAGCGGGAGCAGAA
>JAGFMF010011637.1:505132-525234 GCA_019455555.1 Galemys pyrenaicus
ATCTGTGTGATAAGTCCCTTGTCAGTAATGTTGTGTGTAAAGATTTTCTCCCAGTTGGTGGGTTGTCGCTTTGTTTTGGCTAATGTGTCCTTTGCTGAAGTTAGGATTTTAACATCTGAATTAGGGACCCAATCATTCCATAGTAGACATTTACTGCAGTCTATGTTGTATTAATTTCTTTATACATGTCTTATCTGCCCTATAAAATGTGAAACTCCTTGAGGATGAGATTTGTGTCTGCTTCATTTATCTTGCATAGTGCCTTGCCAACAGTGGGTGTTTGCTTTAGAGTTAACCCTAGCCATATATAAGATCTCAAGATCTCTCCCAAGTAATGCTATGATCTTCTCAGCTGACATCATTTTTACTTACTAGAAAAATAAAACTGGGATGATCATTGCATATAGTTTCATTGGTCAGACCAAGTGGTTTGAATCTCCCCATTGTTTAAGGGACAAATCACCCCTCTGAACTGGGGTAGGAACTTCTTGGCGAACACATCATTAAGGATTAAGCAAAACAGCAGTGCAGTGGAAAATAGGCTATCCATGTGGATTATTAGAATGGGGGCTGGAGAGAAGGAACCCATTTTTTCCCCCCTGTGCTCAGCCAGGGAAATGCAAAATAAATAATAATGATGAGTAGACATATTTACTTGATAATTCATATTTACTGAGTACTTCAGATATATTATTTCATTAGTCCAGTGGGTAGGTAATATGATCTTTATTAGACTCAAACAAGTATAAGTTATGAAGCTGGACTTTAAACCCAATGCTGTCTATTTCCAGAGCCCAAGTTCTTAGGTGCTCAAACTATCCTAGAGAGGAGTGGGCTTCAGGTTCCAAAGAAATTAAGGTGCAAGGACGGGTCAAACCCTTTTCCCCCATCAGCAATTGCAGGTATTCTAACCCCCTGGCTTAGATTCTGCATTTCTGGGGCCGTGGGGGTCACAAACCAAGGCTTAGAGGGAGGAAGAGGTTTTAACTGACTTGTGTTAGGTGGTATTGACTAGACTTGTTTGCCTTCCCCTCTAGCTGGAAAAAACAGAAGTTGCAGGCAGAAGTATTTTATGATACATGGCTGTGTGCCAGAAAGTGCTTTTTTAGCCATTTCGAGCAAAACAGTCCAGTCTTACAGGATGTTTTAGGTTTTGTTTTTGTTGTCGCTTTCTTACTAAGTGCCAGACACTGCATTATCTTATTTAACCTTTACAATAGCACTCTGACACCAGGGTTATATTAATGGATTAAAAAACTAAAGTTTAGAGAGATGAAGAAATTGCCCTCCAGACTCACTAAACCACACCTAGTAAGTGGACGCAGGTCTGTCGTGAATTTTGGACCTTTGACCACTGCTCTCTGCCGACTCCTCCTCCGTGAAGCTTTAACCCACTGTAATCTTTGTCCAAAACACTCTAATGAGGAGCTGAAGAAAAGATCCTGCTACAATACTACTCTCAGTAGTGCCTAACAGTGTTCTGTACACAGAAATGGAATTGAATTAAAAGGTGCTCACAAGTCCCTTAATAATAGGTGTCAATGTGACAGACCACAAACATGCTGAAAAAGGCAAGGAGACTTCTTATTCACACTATGGAAAATAACTCAAGTTTTATCCTTATTTTTCAGAGCCTTCCATTGCCTGTAACAAAGCAGAACTCAGAAAATCAGGATCCCAAGGTGATGTGTTTTTCTCTAACTAAAAGGACAAATGAGTCAGACACTGTCACTGCTGGTTAGGTGGGCACATCTGCCTGCATGAACAGCCTCCTTCCGAGCAGCTCCCCCATTGGGAAGGGAGACAAGAAACTCAGCTGCCGACTTTGGCTCCCACTGTATCCCAACAGCTGACACAGTTCCTGGCACAAAGGAAGCCCGGTCAGACCTTCTGTGCTGAAGGTCAATTCACTGTCCTGAGGGAAGTCTCAGGCAACTGGGACTGGGAAGAAGAATGAGCCTTGATTGAACACCCACAGAGTTTCAGTACTGTGCTAAGTGCGCTAAGAACAAAGTTGAAATCAGGACCGTAACAAAATTTGCAGGGCCCACTGCAAAATGAAAATGAGGGGCATATGCATCTTGTTCAAAAATGATTAAGAATCAAGATAGTTACAGTAGATCCTTAAAGCCAAATATAGGGCCCAGCTAAGTATGGGGTCTTATGTAACTACATTACATGAGTTGCATGCCCACGAAGCCAGTCCCTGGTAAGTTAGTTTCTACTATCAAAGGATTCTCAGTTCAATGGGCAGGACAATGGAGCATCCAATGATGATTTGATGTGATAAGCAGTGTGCTGGGGAGGGGAATGTGAGGCGTTTTGAGAGAAAAGACTTATTTAGGTCTTATTACACACAGATATTTTAATCTCCTTTTTAAAAAAACAAAATATTTTTCTGGCATTACTTAACAACTTTATAGAGCTATAATTTACCTACTATACAATTTGATTCACCCATTTAAAGTATACAACTCAGTAGTTTTTGGTAAATGGAATGAAATATGCAGCCATCATCACAATTTTGGAACATTTTACTCAGTCCAAAAAAGAAACCTATTAGTAATCATTCCACTTTCCCCCAAACCCACTAGTGTTAGACAGCTACTGAGCAGCTTCCTGTCTGTATGGACTTGCCTTTTTTGGGTATTTCATATATTGTAGATGGAGTCATATAATGTATGGTCTTTTGCAACTGGCTTCTTGTAATTAGCATTGTGTTTTCAAGGTTCAATTGCTTTCATATCTGCTGCCCATTTAGTAACTGGGGTTTTATTTAATTGTTGAATTATATGAGTTTCATAAATCTTGGATGTTAATTCCTTATCAGTTACATGTTGTGTAAATATTTTCTCCCATTCAATAGGGTGTCTATTTAATCATCTTGTATTTTCTTTTACACAATAAAAGCTTTTAAATGAGGTAATCCCAAGTGTTTATTTTTGTTTTTAATTACCTTGCCATAAGGGTGTTGAATCTTTATTGTTGCTACCATGGAGGATGTCACCAGTGTTTTCTTCTATGTGTTTTATTGTTGCAGGTTTTATATCTAAATCTTTAATTCATTTCGAGCTTATTTTTTGTGTATGGTATTAAAATGCAATCCAATTTCATTCTTTTATGTGTGGCTTTCCAATTTTCCCATGTTTATTTATAAACAGACTCTTTCCCTCCATGTTATGGTCATAGATGATTTATTATAGATTAGGTGCTGGTATGTACATGACTTTATTTCTGGGTTTTCAGTCCTGTGCCACTGATATTTATCTATTGAGGTCTATTTTTGTGCCAATGCCATATTGTTTTAGTGCTGTGGCTTTATAGTAAATCCAGTGAAAACAGTATCTGCGCTTACTCCATCGAGATAACTATCTCAATCAAAAACTCAGTGTTCTCTGGGGTCAATGATTCCTTTTGTGAAAAATTATCCTAAGTTGAATCCTATTCAAACAATCCTGTCAAACTAACTTCAGTAGCTAAGTAGAACCAGCATCATTTCCAATGTTTGTAATAACTTTGGCAGGAGAGTTATGATAGCTTGTATTATACTGAGTGATACCAGAGAGCTCTTTTGGGAATCCTAATTACAAATATATCTTAAATATCATAGTGATGCCATCTAATCCCTTGTCTTAATAGGCAAAACATAAACATTAGGTTTCCTTAAATAAAACTGTTGCATTAGGCTGCAAACTCTCTTAGATCTTCTAGATCATGGATTGGCAAACTATGGCCCAAATTCTATTAGAGCACAGTCTTATCCATTTGTTTATGTATTATTTAAGGCTGCTTTGCAACTGCAACTGGCAAAGTTGGGTAGTTGTGACAGACACTGTATGGCCTGCAAAACCTAAAATATTTATTATCTAGCCCTTTATAGAAAGTACTTTTTGATTTATTGAATGAATACATTAAAGCTTTCCAACTAGATAGGGTAAATTAACAAATTTAAAGACAACACAAAGCATTTTATATTTCCCCAGATTGTCCTATATTTGTTTGTTTAATAGTAGTGAGTATTCTTTTTTAATTTATTTATTTATGCACACAAGAGCTGGGGCACAGGCCAGAGTCATGGGTGGTGAGAGGAATCACCAGACAGAGTGGGGAGCAGAACAGACTGACTGACCGAAACACACTGCTTAGGGCAGCTTAGGGCAGCAGCGGGTGAGGCAGGAGAGGTCCGCAGCGCCATGTGGGTCCCCTCCCTGGCCGGCGGCAGGGATCAAACTCAAGCTGCAGGGGCTGCACTCTGCTTCATAGTGCATTGCTTAACCCACTGTGCCACCAGGTAGGCCCAGTTTTGGTTTTTTTTTTTATTGAGGCAGCAGTTTGTAACACTGGATAGGTTCCTTCTACCAGGACATTTTCTCATCACGCCCACCCCCAAATGTCTACTCACCATCCACTACCAACCAATCAGTTCCTTCTATCAGTTACAGTTTGTTGCTGTTAATAGAACATCACATATCTCATAAGAATCATATTAGTGCTGCAAGATACATATTCCTTTATTCCATATTCCAGCATACATATTACTTTAATCTATGTTTTCAAGGAGGTGTCCTTCAGTCAAACTATGTTTCATTGATATGTTTTATTTAAGCCACACAGCTATTGTTTGTTTTAAAGCAGCATTAGCTGCCAACATTTAAAAATAAAGGTACTTTATACAATAGTCCAGATTCTCTTGAAAATTTGAAAGATTGGGCAATGTGGATGCTGTTTTGTTGGGGACATTAACTACCTGGGGCTGAGTAGCTGTTACCTTTTTAGATGGGGTAAATGGTCTCCAGTTTACCACAGTTCCCACCACGCCCTATAGTTTAACCTGTGACTGCCCCCTTCCAGGTACCTTATTTGCCTGACCCTTCTGTAGGCATCTGTATTTTAGGATCCTTACTCAAACTACCATTTTCTACAAAAATCCCTGAACGACAACATTAACTGGTAGCTATACATCTGCTTCTTTTTCCTGGATTGGAAGCAGACTAATACAAAGACAAAACTGGAAAGAACCACAATGCTTATTTCAAACCAGAAGCCACCTTCATGCTCCGATCCCCTCTCCTTCTTCAGCAAGCAGGACTTAGCTTGCTTTCCTTTCAGCTACTCTGCTCCCTTTACCAATTTGTTTACCCCAAACCCGGAAGTACTGTCTTCCCAGTTCCCTGCTTCTTTGCTGCCCTCAAAACAAACATCTTGGCCCTTTTTGTTTTTAGTGTTTTACTGCTAATCACCACAAGGAAACAGACAGGAAATAACAATCAGGAGGAAATTACAAAGTCTTTAAAAACGTAAGCGTTCTTGCATCATGGACTCTGAGCCTCTTCATGAGGTGACTCCTGGAAGCACTCTTTTCTTATTCTCTCCTGTTAGACTTTGATAGCTAGTGGACTATGTATGAACCGTCTAAAGATTCCACATCTACCAGGCAGTTCTGGAGAATGGCCTTGATACAATAGGAACCATTAGGTGGCAGCACAGGGCATATCTTTTCAGGTCTGCCTACAGGAGGCTGGCGGGTGTGATGCATCAATTGTCTGGGAGGGGATAACTTGGTACCATATCAGGGCAAGCATCTGGGTTGACACCAGCAACAGGATGTCAGCCAAGAGTCTACCAGTCATATTGTACTGTCAAGTAGCCTGGTGAAATTCTCACCTCCTTCTGTGCCTTTCCCTGATAAGTTGATTACACTCACATACTGTCAAAGCTGATAAGAATCTTCCAGTCCCTGCACCTGGATTTTACAGATGAGTAAACTGAGGCCTTGAGAGACTGGCTCTCCTGTTGACTCCAAACCATGAGTCCTGTCAGATGTCTTTGCAGTCTCACTAGTGACAGTTCATCCTTCTGGTCTGTATCTCCTGGTTAAAAAAATGTTTGTGTAGGGGTCTCCTTGGTGGCCTAGGGGTTACGTCTCAGTGCTATCACCGAGTGGGCCTGGGTTCGATCCCAGACAGGAAGCTGACCTCCCACTGCACCCCTCAGCAGTGTATTTCAGTAAATCCACCTGTTCTGCTCCCCACTCTGGTGAATCATCTCACCCTCCCACCCCCACACCTCTGGCCTACCCCCAGTTCTTCTACAATAAATATATAAAAAATAAAATTCAGACTTAAAAAAAATGTTTGTAGTTAAAGACAACTTTTCCTAGTTTTGAAGGTGAAATTAAGAGGAAGTTCTTCGCCTCTGACAGAGCGGGACTTTTCACAGGAAACAGAGACTACAGGACACAAGTAAACAAAAGTAAGGTTTTTTTTTTTTTTTTAAGCGCTACCTCCATAAACCACCTGTGAGAAAATTGAAGGTCCTGGTCCAGCATTCTGAGCTGGCTAGGGTGTGTTTGCTTTTACAAGACCAGCTGGTATAATTGTGGTTGTTAACCAGAGTAGCCTAGCATGACAGGATTGGACCGTGTACAACCAAATAACTCACCAATGCTCTCAAATTACAAGAGCAAAGCTAATTATATTCCTAGAATTTAAGCACAAATTCAAATAACTACACTATAACAAAATTATGTCCTCAGGCATCAACCCATCTAAAGGGCAGTGTAGTGAGTAAAAGTCTTTTGGCAAATTAGCAATTTCTTGAAAGGTTCAGGTGTCAGAAAAGGAATTTTCTTAGGAATGACTACTAATATAAAGTCTTACTTGTTTAAGTTGAACCACTGGGTGTTAAAGGACCTTATAATTCAAACTGTGATCTTCCAACCAGCAGCAACACCTGGAAGCTGGTTAGAAATTAAAAATCCCATTCTGACTGGATCAACACCTTCATTTTAGCAAGATCCTCTGTTGATTCACAATCACAGTAAAGTTCAAAAAGCACTGGCTTAGGATATATACCCTAGAGAAAAGGCCAAAACCAGCAACGAACAAACACCATTTCCAGATAGTCCTCACCTCAAGGAGTTTACAGACTGGTTTAGGAGCACAAACCACATATAGGAAAAATTTCACGAATAACGGCCACACACAAACAAATAAGCAAGCAAGCAAACAAACAAAAACACAACATGAACAAAAGGTCAAAGATAAACCAAAGAGATCATTGGGGGGCAGCAGGGGGGTAGAGACTGGGATGAGGGCAGAAAGAGCACAAGGGACTGAGGTGACGGTGCACGGGTGAAATGGTGGTGGAAACTCCCTGGGGACTACAAATGATGTCAAACATAATTAAATAAATCTAATAATAAAAAAAGAAATGTGCCATTGACACCATGGAGGCTGTTCTAGGACACACACAGCACACATTTTGAGAGGGTGCAAAGAATGATTACAGTTAAGTGATCAGTCTGGGCAGTTTTCCCACAGGAGGTGAGATTTCGATAAGCATGTATTAGTGCAGAGGGAAGGACAGGAAAGGGCATTTCAAGGGGACAGGTTAGGAAAAACCTGGGAGCACACATTGTATATTCTAGGCAGTGGTCTACATATACTTTATGATATTATGCGTGTCCCCCAGGCTTTCACTGGATCCTTCCAATATCACACATTGCTGTGGCCAAACAAACACTATTTTATCATAGGTTACCTATTTTGGCTTAATCAGTGGTTGAGCTGGGATTTTTCAAATGTGCTCACCAGTATGCAAACTTTTCTCTTTGGATTCAAACAGGCAGGACCTCACCCATTTCTTCCTTGTAAAGTTGGCTGTGATTTTCAGCATTTCTTTTTATAATCTGGTAAAAGAAAATTCCTCACATGTGCACTCTCCTAAATCAGTAGAGCCTTTCTAAGTAAGGGAGGTGCAAATCTTCTCTGGAAAGCTCTTCATCAGATCTCAAAAATGATTAGACCAACTATGTTTTCAGTTTCTAGAGAGTTAATCATCCCTGATGCCTAGGGATTAACAAGAAAATGGAAAACTTTGTTGTTCCCCTGTCTTTATATCTAGATTTAGTTTGCAAAGTGAAAGTGATTGTACAGAAGATTGAAATCCAGACTCTCAGTGTTTATTTTCTAAATGAGTTGATGTGATTGTAACCCTCTCCCCTTCACATCTATATCTGAAACTGTTAGGGGGAAAGGTAGTCCTGAAGGGATTACACAAATAAGTTTATGGACTCCAGCCCCCACTCCAGACCATCAATATCCCAAAACCACAAATCCTGTAAGGTAATTATTGAAGAGTGCATCACTGGGATCTGAGGGTGGAGTTAAGCACCCTCTGGGTATAAAACCAGAGATGTGGGCCTTAGGGGCTCTTGGTTCGGAGCCAGCTCTCAGAGTGCCTTTGGGTTCCAGCTCAGAAACTGGTAGAACATTTACAGATTTGTATCCCTCTCTTCACCTTGTAATAATTGTTACTTTATTTCCCTTACCTTTATAAAAAATAAAACCCTTTATTAACCTTTGTCATGTGTGTCTACAATTAGTACTTATCATAAGTACCTTTCAAGTGCATGAGTAAAAACCCAGACAGGCCGAACCATTTATTTCAGAGTTGCCCTGTAACAAAACCTCTGAGTTGTTTGAGGAATGAAATGGAGAGTTAGCGGCACCCCCTCTGGATGCCTGAGGGGAAGCAGAGAAAGAGTCATCTCCCCAGTCTTTCTGAAGCAACACAAATGAACAGTAGACTCCAGAAGAGAAATATGATCACTGGGGGCAGATAACTCATTTGAGTTCCATCACAAACTCAGGGACCCTTCCTCTTGTCAGAGCTCTGTCGCAGACGTCTAAAATCAGAAAGCAGCCCTGATCCCTCTTGATGGTTTTTTGTCCCGGGGGCTCCAGGGCTGTTAATTCTTTCCTCTGGCAGGAAGGGCCTCGACTGCCCAGGAGCAGCAGACGGCTCACTTCTGTCAGAGCCTATCAGCAAGCAGCTTGTCACCAGCTGCTCAGCACACTCTGAAAAAAAAAAAAAAAAAAAAAAAAAAAAATGGTTCCTATATTCAGNAACTTAAAAAAAAAAAAAAAAAAAAAAAAAAAAATGGTTCCTATATTCAGAGATAATTTGGGTTGATAGGAACAGCATCGGGGAAGAGAATAGCATCACCAAATCAATACTTGAGCTTCACAAATTAATGTCTTGGCACTGGCTCTGAGTTTATATTCAGGAGACCAGGTCTCCTGAAGACACTAAATAGAACAGACATTTTGCTCCCAACAACAGCGAATTCCCTTCTTCTTAGGAAGAAGTCAACTAGAGATTTGATATAATAAAGGAAAGTCATTGAAGACATCCATTAACTGAGAATTCTATAAAGTTTATTGTTGAACATCTCTAGGAAAATATATGAATAAGCTGGGAGAGGGGAATTGCATGCCTGACATGACTACTGCTTACAAAGATGAATCTTTCTACACCCATGTTCATCGCAGTGTTATTCACAACAGGTAAACGTGGAAGAAACCCTTGTGTTCGTTGATGAATGAATGGTAAACAAAGTGATATATGTACACATGAAGGGATATTATTTAGCCTTCAGAAGGAAGAAAATTCTGAAACATGCTACAATATGGAGGAACTTTGAAGACATTATGTTACAGAAAAGAATTGTTACAAAGAGTAATCTCCATTTAAAAAAGGGAGGCTCCATGTTCCCTGCTCTACCTTATGAAAGGTGGAACTGAGTGGTGAGGAGAAACTGGAAAAGACTTTGGAAAGAAGACATGGGAAGAGACACAGAGGAGAAGACGTGGAGGAGGCATATGGAACAGAGAGACATGTGATGAAGTCCCACTTACCTCTCACTTTGCATTCACACGAGGGACTTGGAGGATGTGGAAGGAAACACAAGGAGACATGTGGAGACATTTGGACGAGACGTGGATGAGGGGATCTGTGGGGAGGCTGACAATGGCCACCAAAAGTTACCTTGCTTGTACTTTGATTTTGCTCCTTCCACCCCAGACTTGCCTGGCCCCTTCTGTTCCTTTCCAATGGTTCCCTGCTAGAAGGTGCTTCAGACTTGTGACAAGCTTTTGGGCCTCAGCAGTCCCTGTTTACTCCAACCCTGTTTGTCTGGGCACTTAGCCACTGGGGATAGGCAACTTTCGATGTTTTATTAGGAAGCTATTATCCTTTCCTCTCTTCTCTATGTTCACTATCCTGTTAAAGTTCTTTCACAAAAAGAGTATATCTATATATATTTTTTAATGCAGCAATGGCAGAGCCTCTGTAGAGCATGCATGTTCAGGGGCCCTGGGGAACCTCTCAGTTCTGCACACTCACTATTATGCTAAGTGAAATAAGCCAGTCATAAAAGGACAAATACTATATGATTCCACTTACATGACATACTTAGAGAATTAAGTTCATAATTTCCAGCAACTGAGGGAAGGGACATGGGAGTTGAATGGATACAGAGTTTCAATTTGGGAAAATGTAGTCTTAAAAATGATTAAAATGGTAAATTTATTTTATGTATATTTTACCATGATAGAAAAATGAAAAGAATGAACTGTTTGCCCATCAGATAGAGAGCAGCTCTATATTTAAAGGATGTCAATATTATTGGCTCCAAGGAGATTTCTTGGTAATGCTCAGTAGAGTAAAAATGGCTTAACCCCTGATTCAGTTTACTTTTGGACATAAATTCATAATTATAGAGAATGACAAACTAATTACATATTAATCAGCTGTGCAATACAACATAGATTGCAACATAAGGTTTACTAGCTAAGCAGTTTTCCTACTTTGTAGACCAAGACTTGAATATGCATAGAATTACCCAGGCATCTTGTTAATAATGCAGATTCTGATTTAGTAGGTTTGGGGTATGAGTTAAGATCCTATCTGTCTAACCAGCTCCCAGGTAGTGCTGATTCTGCTGAATCTCATTTTAAGTAGCAAAGGGTAGAACTCTTTTAAGATTCCTGTTGACACCTTGGAGGTAACAAACTCTTGGTTAAAGCTGAACACAACCATCTAGTTTAAGTGTAAGGGGTGTCTCTGAGTGACATGAATTATTTCTTGAATCCTCTCATTTTGCTTCTTCCATCAGAAATCAGGTGTCAGGTATCATCTATAAGTTTTTTCTACAACCCAAGCATGGACAAAGCATAAGTAAATCTCTTGACTGGACTTTTATATATAGGCCATATCAGTTGCAATTTCCAAAAGTATGCTTATAGTATGAAAGGAGGGAGAGGAGAAAGAAAGAGAGAGTGAGAGAGACAGAGAACTAGAAATATATATATATATATTATAGATTTCCTTTGTAGTCTTAATAAAAATCCTTCAGGACCACTCCAGTATCAGAAGAGGTTAAGTACCGTACTATGAAGCTATCCACAGAACAAGTTTGATCCCCAGCCAGGGAGATAACCCACATAGCGCAGCAGACCTCTCCTGTTTCGCCCACTGCTCCCCTCAGCAGTGTATTTCAATCGATCTGCCTGTTCTGCTCCCCACTCTGTCTCTGGTGAATCCTCTCACTGCCCACACCTCTGGCCTGTACCCCAGTTCTCATATGCTATTCCCTGCCATGTACTCTGTTAAGTTATGATGAAATCTATTTTTTTTGCCTTTACATTTGCTCTTCTCTTAATCTGGAACCTCATTCCCTCCTTGTATCATCATCTCCTTGTATCAATATCTCTTCTGGAAAGACTTCTCCAATCATGTCACCATCCCTTTCCCTCTATGTTGGGTTGTCCTTCTCTGTTTTCAGTTGAACACAACGCTACCTTTATCACAGCACTGCACAGTACACTTTATTTTGTTCCCTGGTCTACACTCCCCACTGGATTGTGAGTTCCTTGAGAGATATAAAGATGTCTTTTGTCCCTAGCACAATGCCTCGAACATATGAAGTGTTCAAACTTCCACGGAAAGAAAGAGCAAATGCAAAAGAACTGTGTCATTGTATGACATTTTTAGATGACATTGATTATTCGTATAATGCCATGAAGTTTCCCTTGGAATGGTTTTTCTAAAGGTCAAACACAATGACTCTAACTTCTGTGTTCCAGCAACCACAACTGAACTCCCCTGTTCTGATAAACTGTATTTCCCCCTGCTTCCTCATTTTATAGTATCCATCATGTATCTTCTCTGGAAGATCAAATGCAAAAAAAACACAGGTTAATAACAGTAGTTTTTAAAGGGAATGGGGGAGACAAGAGCCTCCTTGAAGTTAAGCATGCTAGTGATATTCTTCTTATTGCTAATTTGGCCCTAAAATAAGTCTTTAAAATCGCAGTGGCTGGGCCCACCCTGGTGGCGCAGTGGGTTAAGCAACGCACTATGAAGCAAACCGCAGTCACTGCAGCACGAGTTCGATCCCTGCCACCGGCCAGGGAGGGGACCCACATGGCTTAGCAGACCTCTCCTGCTGTGCCCGCTGCTTCCCTCAGCAGTGTGTTTCTGTCAGTCTGCCTGTTCTGCATCCTGCTCTGTCTGGTGGGTTCTCTCACCACCCCCCACACCTCTGGCTTGTACCCCAGTGCTTGTATGCATAAATAAATAAATCTTTAAAAAAATAAAATAAAATTGCAGTGGCTACAAATTTAAGGTCTCTGGGCTGCTATTACTAGCAATCTCCAAACTGAGATATATTTGCAAGTGTATCAGTAGCTTGGTACATAGGTAGTGACTACTTTATCAAAATACTGTGCCAAGGACTATGGGGATTTTTCAAGTTCCTTCTTTCAAACGGTTTGCCTTTAAGTGATCTGGCCTGTGTTATTAATTCCCTGATTTCAGCACCTACCTGTCTCCTGGTGAGTCGCTAGCCTGCATTTCTCTAGAGAGCTATTTCTAACAGCTGGTGAGACTTCCTCACCTGAGTGTCATGTGGGCATCTTAAATGCAGCATATTATTATCTTTCCTTCCCCATTCTAGTTAATAGAACCCTCATTTCCTTAGCTGCTCTTGATTTCTTAACTTTTTCCTTTCCCTCATCATCTTCCATCATTCAATTTCCAAGTCTAGTTGATTCTCTCTCTCAATTTTTCTTTGACATCATTCGAACCCCCCTCTTTTTTCAATCATCAAGACTTTATCACCCCTCACCTAGATTACTGAAATAATCTTGTTTATTTCTTTCCTGCCAAACCCTTTCCACTAAAACTTCATTCAGACTGCTGTCAGAATGTCTAAAGCCCTAGCCTAATATTGTTCCTGCTCTGTTTAAAATCCCTTTATCTATAAAATAAAGTCCAAAGCCCATAGAGGTTCACGTGACTTACCTTTGGCCGCAGTTACCTTTCAGCATCCTCTTCTGATATTCTCCCTACAAATCTTAAGATCACTCCATTTGAAATTCCTTATCATTTCCTCAGCACACAGGCTGGCTCCTCCTTTAGAGGCTTTCCAGATACTTTGGAATTTCAGCCTAGAAAACTCCTGTAATCTTCAAGATCCGCTCAAATGTCACTTTTTTGTGAAGATTTTACTTCTAAGTACTCAACACATACTTCTATTATAGCACCTCTCATGTTGTATAAAACTTTTTATATGCCTCCTTCCTTTGTGGACTGAGCTTGAATGTAGGGACCATGTCTCTGACTTGTATCCTGGCCTATAACCCAGCACTTGTGTATATCCAGCCAGACATTAATGTTCAATGAGAGACTGACCAAAAAATTAAATAAATAATCAGCTGTGATACATGTCAGAATAAGAGCACTGAGAAAGTTGCAAATAAACTACTGCTGGAGGGTGTTCAAAGGACTGAGTCATATTTATTTGGGAGACTAGGAAGGACTGTAATTAATTCATTACAATCCCTTACTGTAACCCTAGGTATTTATTGATATTCTAATGCAAGATTCACTTAGCTCCAAACAAGGACACTCCTCCATCTTCCACTCCAAAATGAAATTAGTTTTACTTTCTGTCTCTAGTATAATAGTAGATCTTTAGTTCATTTAAGCTTTGCACATAGTAATCTGGTTTCTTAGTATAATTTGCATATTTGGAAACAGAGATCCCTTCTGTTTTCTAAAAAGGACTTAATTAGTTTCATAACTGATTATGTGTTCTTGCTATAGCTTCTTGCATAGAAGTTACCCAATAAATGTTTGTTGATTAAAGAAGTAAAGACTTGCTCGGACCACACTGGTATTTTGAGTTGCTTAGCAAGTACTCATACCTCTTGAAAATTAGCTGTGGTTCTTAGCTGGAACATTCTCCCTACCTTCACATTAACTGTATTTCTATTTTCAATTTATTTCGGTTGTACCTTGTTTCACACAGATCTTTTGAATTTAGAACACTGAGGGCCTGTGCATCTTCATGGCTCATCACTCCTGTAGTGCTGATCTGCCCTGCTGTGGTTAATATTTAGCTCCTAAACCACAGGCTGAATGTCCTTAAATCTGAAAGAATAGCAAACACATGCCAATAGATCATGTGGGTTTATTTGGTGACAGGTGCTTTATGAATAGCACCTCAGTTATCCTCTTAACCTCCCTCTCAGGCACATATTATTATCTTCCTTTCCAAAAAGAGAAAGGGGATCACAACGCAGGAGACTCCAACCGAAAGGCAATTCCTGAGGAGCTAGGTCAAGAGGCAAAGTCTATTTGCTGCAGAATATTCCTGAAGGCCTGTAGGGCCCCACATAGAATTTAGAATCAAAATGTCTGGATTCCAGTCCTGCGCTTGGCTCATCAGGTATTAACCAGATGGGTGCTTTTTCTGCAGGCTGAATTGTCACCTCAGAGCAGAACTATAATTTTATTTATTATCTTATCCATCCATCATGGACACTTATTGGTTGATACCCCTCTCTCTTCCTAATATATCCTTAAATTGTTGAGCCATATAGAAAGGACCCAACTTTCCTCCATCCAGGGATGGGCCCCACTGGGTTTAAGCCCACCAATGGATCCTATTACACTAGCTCAGTTCTCGCTTTAGTGTCAGCTGTGAACTAAAATCATCTCATCAGTAGCTTGCAGGGAACTTGGACTCTTCTCAGCCTGATAAGTGGTGTGTCTTATGTCTGCTGCAGCCATACTGGGAAGCTAGAAGTTGCCAGGAGATAGAAGGGTTTGTACGGTGAATTCCACCCAGAGGAAACAGAACTAAGAAATGGATTCCTTCTTGCTTGAGTACTGGATCACAGTACTGGATTCAGTCTGGATGCTGAATGAACAGACACATTCTCTTTATTGCTTCAACTTGTTTGAAGTTTCTTGATTTCCCTTGGAACGTTAACTTTTCTAATCAATACTCTCTAGTTAGATTATAAACCATGTGACAGCAGGGACTGGGTTTATTTTGCTCACCATTGTACCCCTCTCCATAGCAAACATTCAGCAAATAAGTTGTGGAGGGGTATTTTTTTTTTTAGTTATAATGTGTTTCTTTTTTTTAATATACATTCTTTTTTTATTAATATAAATTTTTTTTAAATTTACATATACTTGCCATCAATTGTAATCCCCATCACCATCTCACCAGTGCACCATCACCTCAGTCCCTCATGCTCCCATGTTCCCTCAACCCTCCCCCTCCCCTCCCCACCAAGTGTCCCCAGTCTGTCCTTGTCTTGTGGAGGGGTATTTTTAATGTTAGTCACTTGACAACAAAGTGTAGGAAAGCAGTGATGGGTCTGAAAGGCAAGTTTTCACCTCTCTTGCTTCGCCCGCTGCTCCCCTCAGCAGTATGTTTCAGTCAGTCTGCCTGTTCTGCTCCCCGCTCTGTCTCTGATGAGTCCTCTCACCTCACATGACTACGGCCTGTAACCCAGCTCTTGTATGCATAAATAAAAATCTTTAAAAAAGACAAAGAAAATGTAGCGTATAGCATCAGACAAATGAACTTCCCAATATCCAAACTCAGAATTAGAATTGGCCACTCAAGGACAGGCAGCTGAGCCAGAGAGGGCCTCCCTTGATCAGCAGGCAGCATAACTGGCTCTCAAGCAGAAAGACAGAGAAGATGGCATGAGGCATAGTTTCAACTTCCAAACTCACCAGTCATATTAAACCACTTCTCCTTCCCAGGGGACAATTAAGGGGGGAAGAAAAGCCAAAGGTGTTATGCTATTTGGGCTCCTTTCAGAAGGGAGTGGGGAAAACCCAGTTTACCTAACTCACCACAGGTTAGTCAGTTGATTCTGCATCATCTGTTATCTAAATGGGTTATTTGTCCAACTGGTGGAATCTGTTTGCTGTGTAAAGCCTCATTCTCCATGGAATAACTCACATACCATGGTAATATCAAAGTCCACTCAAAAGTTAGAGGTCTTTATTAAATCATGCAAAATTCAAAGGAAGAAACAAGAACTCACGACAAAATTATACAATCAGGGGCACTAGGTGGCAATAATCCTTATGCTCACTCACCATGCCCATCAAAGGCATTTCAAGAGCACTGAAATCTCACACACTTCCCACGCCGACTGTCAGTTTATTTCTCGCTGATCTCAGAGCCACCCGGTGCCTATTAATCACCTGGAGAGCAGAGCCAAAGTTTAACTCCTTGGTGGCACAGGAGAAATGACAATTGAACTAGACTCCAGGAAATCTAGGAAAATACTAGACTAGAAGTCTGTTACCATGTTCCCAGTATCCCCAGTGTCAAGGCTGGAAGCAACTTTCAAAACAAATTGTCGGTTCAACTGTATAACTGCCTGCTACATGCTTTTGGTTTTATTCATCAGGATACTTTTTCCTGCTTCAGTTTTTTTTTTTCTTTTTTTAAGGAAAGCCTTTCAAGAGCTTTTCCCAAAACACATTGTTCATTTGAAGTTTGGTGGACAACACAATGGCCAGATCAACTGGATACTAACAACCCCAAATTAGCCAACAGCACATTTAAATTCAATAGTGACAATTGTGGCTGTTGGTTAAAGACTGTAAGCATGGCCAGAAATAGGGGGCCCTGAGCCCAGTGTCGCTCTCATGTGGTCTGGCTGCTAGACAAAGCTTTGATCTCAACCTGCCCAACTCCCTGGTAGACTTCGGTGGGCAGTCACTAGCAGGCTGTGTTGGCCGGGCCTGAGAGAGAACCCAGGCTAACAATGGAAACCCATGTCACAGCAGATGGAGACAAAGTGTTCCCGTCCTCTCTTCTTAAATACAAATCTATTTTCTCATCTATAACCTTCCCCTGTTTTTACGGTCAGAAGCTCTTCCATGCCATTTTAGCTATCAATAATTGGCAATGAGTTTTGCAATCAGCAGCTGTCCAGAATCAATTCTAGGGAGTTGTCCCAAAACTGCTTCCCAAAAATCAGGTTTGGGGATTACTCAGCTCTACCTGTCCTCCAATCCTTTTCTTACTCTACACGTCATCTGAGGGGAAAAACTGAAACTTGAACCATGTCCCTAAATGCCCAGGGCTGAGTCCGTGGTAGATAGTCAAGAAATATTCTGATCGATTAGTGGCTGATTGATGTGTACCTAGAAGAAAGGGATGATCAGTTCCATGGAATAATTGTGTCATTCCTGATGAAGAGCAGTTTTCCTGCTAACTCATAACTCCTTTCTTATTTCAAGCCAAAGACCCCCAGGGAAAGATTTGGGTAAAAAACCTAGCCTCAGGGGAAAGTCACTGAAGTCTACACCTCCCAGAAAATTAGCAAAGGGAACTGCGAACTATGATGGGCACATCTCAGTTTTGCTGGTTTATCTCAATCATCAACAGGACCAATGAGGAACCTCTGGCGATGAACTTCCCACCTCACTCAAGCCAACGGGAGGCAAAATCTAAGACTGTGGTTAGTTTCTCACAGCTTATGCTCACATATGTCATGGAGGGAACCAGGCCTCTCGCTGTGACCTTTGACCGCTGACCACTGACCTTTGCCAATGCTGAAGACCTCCAATTACTTGAGAACTGGAAGATAGATATTTTTAGAGACATTCTGTGATCTGGGCAGCCTTAAGTGGACTTTTTGGGTTTTGTTTTTCCTCAGCTCCTGACCTGCTGAGTCTGGGGCAAGAAACTCTCCAAGAGCAGCAACCTCGGAGGCCTTGCTTACTTGCTAATGTAAGAGGGAGGGCGAGGAGAACAGCCAACTGGAGCCTACAGCTACTCAAGCTCCTGGAAGCCTCCGTGTGCTCAGGGAGAGATTTATGGGCCTGCCTTTCCCTCGTGATTCCACACTGTGCTTTCTTTAAATCAGCCTCAGCTGAGCCGCTATCCTGGGGCCTGGTGTTTACAGCAGAGGCAGAGATAACAGAACCATGGCGATGACACCCCTGTTTGTATACTGACCCAGTGGTCAAGGAATCATCCCCTGGGCCCAAGGGCAACCTTTGTTCTGTCTCCTCTATGCAAAATGCCAGCATGCCTCTGCCTCGAAGAGGTCGGCTCTGTTGTCAGCTGTGGGAAAAAACAGCCAGAGTTGCTATTTACACCCTGAACTGCAAGCTGGGTAAAAATAGCACTAGCAGCTTGGTCCAGCTTCAAACCCCAGTGCAGAAAGAGATTATTTTTGGAAGAGAAGCTTTTCCTCCCCCCAAGATCTGAAAACGGTCACCTCTCCAGAGGAGGGCGGACAATCCCTTATAGAGGTGAAGCATATCCCTTTTTCTCCACACCCCTGCCCAGGACAGCACAGCAAGAGTCAGATTAGGTATCGACTGCCCTCCCCTGACAACCAGGTCAGGTCCAAGCACAGGCCTGCAGGTGACCTAGTTCAAGGTACAGAGGGAATTAATTAACTTTGACTACAGCAAGAGGAGGCTGCTGTCTGAATCTCGATGCTGCCACTATCCTGTTATTGCTGCTTGGCTATTTGTTTGCCTTGGAAAAGGAAGAAAAAAGAATTGACCATAAGACCCAAAAATAATAGTCTAGATTATCTACTTCCTGAGGGCTTGGAAAATACTCTTCAGTCCTCACAGGACTATCCATAATATGACTATAAAATGAATGAATTTCCGTAGCCTGTCTGGTCCCCTGGTATTTGAGGCCTTCTGACAGCTGGGGGCTGAAACGCTCCCCTCATGGATTTGCTAGAACTTAGGGCCTGTTGTTTGCGGTCCTGGATCTCTTAAGTTTCAGGGAGTGACCCATATGACAGCCAGTGTAAGGAAAGTCACTTGTTTCTTTTCTGTAAAAAGATATTGTGGGCCTCCCTGGTGGCACAGCGGGGTGAGCACCGCACTGTGAAACATCTGTAGCACTGCAGCATGAGTTAGATCCCCGTACAGGGAGGGGACCCACAGGGCAGCAGATCTCTCCTGCCTCGCCGCTGCTCCCCTCAGCAGTGTGTTTCAGTCAGTCTGCCTGTTCTGCTCCCCGCTCTGTCTCTGGTGAATCCTCTCACCTACCACAACTCTAGCCTGTTCTCCAGCTCTTGTACAGTTCTTGTATGCATAAATAACTAAATCTTTTTTAAAAAAAACATACTGTATAGATACTTGTAAGGATATAGGTTTTGACACCTGGATAATGCTAAACAATTACACACATTTGGACACTTCCTATCTCATGGACATGTATTAAAGTCATGTGAAAAATAGCAGAGAAAAATACCATCTCAACAGTGTCATTAAATAGTTCGGTAATCTGGAAGCACCCAGTGCTGAGCCCAGTAGATATTTAATCAATACTTCTTAGGAAGGAAGTGAGTGGGGTTATCTCCCAAGTCCAATACCAGAAACTCCTTTTTCAAAGATCCAGGAACCAGAACGAATCTTTCACTTTATGGAAAAGTACCTAGGTATGCCAGCAGCTAAAAGAAAGGTGAGAAGATGACAACATGTCACCTCCCAGCTTCTCAGCACCACCCAGCAGCACACACAGAGGCCTTCTTCACCTAGATCTCAGTGTGCATGCTGGATTAGCAGTGGGGATGGGGACAGCTGGTCCAGGAAGAAGCAGAAAGGAATAGACATATCTCAGGTATAAAAGCAGTTCACTGGCTATTCCACTGGCCCCACACAGACCTAGGTTTTAGTTCTATTTTTGTCATCCACAGTTGTGTGACCAAGTCACTTTACCTTTTGAACTTCACTTTTTCCCCTTTAAGAAGAGGGTGGGGGCCTCCCTGGTGGCGCAGTGGGTTAAGCAACGCACTATGAAGCAAACCACAGCCACTGCAGCACGAGTTCGATCCCAGCTGCCGGCCAGGGAGAGCACCCACATGGTGCAGCAGACCTCTCCTGCTGTGCCCGCTGCTCCCCTCAGCAGTGTACTTCTGTTGATCTGCCTGTTCTGCTCCCCGCTCTGTCTCTGG
>JAGFMF010011637.1:525293-572942 GCA_019455555.1 Galemys pyrenaicus
GCTCTGTCTCTGGTGAATCCTCTCACCCCCCCACACCTCTGGCCTGTACCCCAGTGCTTGTATGCATAAATAAATAAATCTTTAAAAAAAAAAAAAGAAGAGGGTGGGTAATACTGGGGGGTTGGTGAGGACTAAACATGTGTTAGGGTCTGGCACAGAATAAGAAACTATGAACCCAGTGTACAGAAGCAGTTCTATCTTTCCTGTAGCTCCATGGGCCAGATGCTGGAAGTTTCCAGCAGCCAGATGATAATGAAAAGTCTTAACTCCCTGAGAAAAGCATTGCATTTACAAAAATGACTGAGAACTTTCACCCACATTATCAGGCTTTTTCTGGGGACCTTCACCTCTCTGCTTCCACCTTTCTGTAACACCGCTTCCTCAGCCTTACAAAGAAGCCAGAAATAGAATCTCCCAACTCAGGCGTCTCTGCCAAGGGGAGCTCTGGCTAGCTGAGGGCTGGGTCAGCATTGACTCCTTCATTGAGGGAGGTCACAGAAATGTCCCACCATCCTTTTGTAAGATGAATTAACTGCTGACATTGAGAGAAAAGAGCTGCTACTCTGCTGAATGACAGCTGTTTAAACTATTAGTATTCTGGGCCCTTTGACTTCCCAAGGACTTGGGAAAGGCAGCACTATATCCTTTTAATCAGGACTGCTTCAGGTTTCTATTTCCAAAGTTGAGAAATCCTGATAATGCCCACTCTGACCCAGGAACTAAAGGAGCAAGTGAGCTCAGGTCTGGCCCCCACCACCCACAGCTCTCAGTCTAGGATTGTAGGCCAAGGTGGCCAGGCTCTCCCCCTTCAGCCTAAGTCAGCTTCCTCCTGAGCCAGCTTTCTTCACCTGTCTATAAATAGTCACTGCTTTGGTGGAGTTCACTCACAGTATGATTACAGTTTAATAATACCTCTCAGATAAGGAAGCAGCAAACTTCCTGGAGCTGGGCTGCCAAGGGTTGGTAGAGCTTGGGCTCCATCCCAGCAGGCAGAGGCTAGGGCTGCTTTTCTGCAGAAGGAGCAGTTAAATAGAGAGTACCTGATTGATGTGTACCTAGAGGAAAGGGATGGTAAGTTCCATGGAATTATTGTGTAATTCCTAAGTCATTGGCCTCTGAGACAAGTCACTGGTTTGGGATTTCTGTCCTGCTGAGCTGCCCCTGAATTAGGGCAAGAACATGTATGCAGGCTGGTTTTCATTTTATTGGAGTCTTTGTTTCCACTGATATTCTTGGCAGGACTAAAAAGGTGTGTGACTCTTAACCTAGTAAGAGCTACTCTGGACAGGGTTCTGGTCCAAGCTAGGTTTAGTCCCTACTGCAGTCACTTTCTCTCCAACACTGCAGTGACAAATGTCCTACTTAGAGAAGCTCAGATTGTTTGGAGGGGACAGGGTGTCAAGAGCCTATTGAACCCCCCAAAATTTTTTTTCATACTACCTTCTCCTCCTCTGTCTCTCCCAGGTTAAAACAGGCACACTATACACTCTTTCATTAGATTCATACTAATAAGCAATGTTGCTTGGGTCACCTATTATCTGCTCCTACATTGTTGTTCTTCCCTAAGTGGGAAAAATACACAAGTTTAGGAGCCGACATCCCAAGTTCAAATTCTGATTCAGCCTCTTTGATGAATTGGCTTAGTAAATTTATTCTAGTTTTCTGACCATCCATATTCTCATGTATATAAAAGGAATAGTCTATTCCAAAATGGTTCTACTGCATGAAATGTGACAACTTTGGGGAATATGCCTAGTACAGTGCCTGGGATCCAGTAAGTGATCAATAAACTGTCATAATTTCCTTTCTAGAAAATAAAAGACAGGAAAATGTGAGTGCAAAAAAAGGTCATCTATGCCTTGGGGAAAGTAGGGAAAGTGACCAGTTTTTCTAAATGTGCAGACCCATGACATAAATATCTCTGATTTAAAGGCTCGTAGGAACAAGTAGAACTTTGATCCCCTTCTCCAGATTCATACCATTTATAATAAAAACCCCAATGAGCGACTCAATCTGGATGGTGATAGATTTTACTAAAGTCACACTAAGAAGTCTACTGGCCCCATTTATCTTCCCTATGACATTTACCAGACATCCATCAGAGGCTAGCCTCAAGAAGAAGGGGGAGTGACGGGTAGAGAAGGGCATTCATTTGTTCCAGCACTATGTGCTTATCTATATTTCAAGGTCCCCCTTAAGAAAACCAAGTCAACTAGGCCTTGAGTGAACTCCACTATCAGCAAGGCCAAAGGAGAAACTAAATATCATGCATGCCCTGTTTTTCAACCTGCTGAGAAATAATCTGTCCCTAAAACACCTGCTTATTAGATGGCAAATAATGGTCTCTTTTAACCCAGTACTAGCTGGCCTCCCTCATCAACTACTTCAAATCTGGAGGGTGGTGAACTTTGTTCTCGCTACAGCTTGCTTCCCTCTGCTTGCCAACAGCCTGCATATGTCTGATGGGAGCCAGCCAGAGCTCCTGGCAGCACAAAGTGGGCAAGCCCCAGCACGACCTGCCCCCAACTGGGCACTGACCAAAGGAGGTCTGGGGCAGAGGGAGGAGAGAATTGGGACTAAATTGACTGAGGCTCATTTTCATAAAATTCCCTTGTTTAGTGGCAAAGGGACAGGACTTTCCCTGACACTCTTGGGGAGTGGCTCTTATTTTTCTTTTGTTCTATCCTTGATAGTAAGTGTAACCTGATTTTTATCTGTATGTAAATATATGCAAATTAAACACACTATAATGTATTTACATGCCACAAAGATTACCACCCCATTTAAGGATCAGCTGGAACACCACTGGTCCCTCAACAAAGAGATTTTGAATATTTACCTCACACCCAGCACTGTTCTAGGTTTTGAATACGTATTAGCAAATAAAATAAAGATGCTCTCTGCCCTAGGGGGAGAGCCAGACAGTGAATTTGAAGATGAAGAAGCATGTAATTACAAATTGTGGGACATGCTTTCAAGAGAAGTGCTCAGGTATAGTAAAAGAGAAAGCAGCGAAGGCTTCTCTGAGGAGGTGACATTTAAGGACGTAGTAGATTTCAATGTCACTGAAGATCTTTCTTCACTGCTCAGCTAGGTTCCCTTTTCTCTTAGTGAAAGACTAAGAAGGATGAAAGGATGCCTCAACTTCACTCAGGGCTACAGTGAAGAATGTTCAGGAAGAAGGAGCTTTTTCCCAAGTTTCTTGCTGTGGATGCATTTTCTTCTCTCCTCCTATCTCTGCCCTCTGCCCCCTATTTATCTGTCTTCTGTCCAGGGCCTTTCTGCCACACTTGTTTCCCTACAACTCTCCTTGTTCCTGTACTCACATGTTCTCTTCACTGTGAGAATTGTAGCCACCCTAGCACTCCCCAGAAAAACCCTTCATGGGCTCACTGTTCTTGAAAATAATTTTTTCTTCAAAGTCTCTCTACAGTCCTGCCCTTGAATCTCTAAAGTCAACAGTTTCAACCTGCAGGAGATAAAGCTTACCATTCCTGCTGTGCCAGCACCTGATTACAGCCTTCTTTCTATAAGTCTTTATCTCAGGATAGTTTACCTAAATTACAATTAGTTAGGTTGATATCACTGCCATCCGCCCTCCTGGTTAAGGAGTTGGCCCTATAAACTGTTGCGGAACCAGCCCAGACATCTGTGGAGCCAGACAGACCTGCGTTTGTCTTCCTCTATTACCAGTTTTGTGACGTTGGCTCTGTCGGGAGTCTTCTCTGGGCCTCAGGTTTCTTATATGTACGACGAGGAGGAGGAGAACACCCGCTCTGCACAGTGGGTCTACAAACTAGCCAAGATGGATGCAACTAGGTGGAACATAGTAGGTACACATAAGTCGAAGCCATTAGTATTAATATATCAGCTATATAATAGCCAGAGTAGAATTTTGGCAGTGCCTATTTTCAAAAGGCAATTGCTTGCTCTGTGAAGAATGGTGGCCAGAGGACCACTTCACCAACCATTCGACTCTGCTAGCTCTCTGATCTGCGTATTGCTAAGAACCAGGTGAAAGGGAGGACACATGAAGGGCACGGACCCCAGAATCTCAGACTGGAAGGAATTCTAAGCAAATTCTAGTCCAAGTCCTTGCTGTCAGGTAGGGCTGAATTTAAATATCAGACAGAGGAAAATCATTTTTGATATACACTTGAGTATCTGTCACCAGTGCTGGCCCTGTGGACTGTTTCTATGATCGTACACACTTTTTTTTGGAATTACTTCACCCCTTGGTTATTCAACCATTAATTCAAACATTATTTAGGAGGCACAGATTGTGTGCTGAATATTATTCAGGGCACATGGGACATGGAGGGAACAGGATAAAAAGAGGAAAGGCAGGAGGTGGGGGAGGGAGAGGGAGAGAGAATGAGAGAGAGAGATACACGTAACAGGATAGAGAGTGAAGGTGGGCAGGGCAGGAGTCATGAGGTGAAGCTAAGGCCTCTCAAGGATATGACATTCCAGCAGTGACCCCATGGATGAGAGGGAATCGGGAAGCAGAGGCAACCTCAGTGAAAGTCCCTTCAGCAGAAACAGGCTCGATGCACTCAAGACACAGAAAGAATGTCCATGAAGTTGAGGGTAGTGAATCTGCACATGCCAGAGTATACAGGGTCTTAAAGGTTAAATTTTATTTTGATTGCAGGATTTAAGCAGAGGATGAGTGAGGTCTGATTTATGCTTTGAAAAGGTCGCTGTGGTTATTCTTGGAAACGTATTACTCGGGGAATGAATGAAAGTTAAGGAAGTTGTTGCGGGAGTGCAGGTATGGGTGGGCAGGCGGTGGTTTGAGCCTGGTGAAAACTGGTGATTTGAGATCTATTTTGGGGGTAGAACTAATAGAACTTGCCTATGGATTAGATGTGGGGGTGGGGTGATAAAAAGAGAGGAATCAAAGATGATTCCTAGATCTTGAACTTAATAAACTGGGAGAAACATAGTGCCATTTTTTTTTATTTATTTATGCATACAAGCACTGGGGTACAGGCCAGAGGTGTGGGGGGGTGAGAGGATTCACCACAGAGAGTGGGGAGCAGAACAGGCAGATCAACAGAAGTACACTGCTGAGGGGAGCAGCGGGCACAGCAGGAGAGGTCTGCCACACCATGTGGGTGCCCCCCCTGGCCGGCAGCAGGGATCGAACTCGTGCTGCAGTGGCTGCGATCCGCTTTGTAGTGCGTTGCTTAACCCACTGCGCCACCAGGGGAGGCCCACATAGTGCCATTTAATGAGATGAAAGTATTCAGGAGAAATTCCCCTTAAATCATATAGAGTATTATAAGCCAATGTTACCTCAATAATAATTAAAAAGTAAAATAAAAGATTATCACAAAAATGTATTCCATGTATTTCTCCTCTTCTAGACCACAAGTTCCATGAAGGCAGGCCCCTTAACTCTTTGGTTCACTGCTGTATGCTCATTGCCTCACATGCCCATCTGTGGAATAATAAAAGCAGTTACCAGTGATTAAGTATTTAGTACATACCCAGCACTGTGCTCCATACTTTATATTGTCTCACTTAATCCTTGCAAGTTAACTGTCAGGAAATAATGTGTTTGAATTCTCATTTTACAAACAAGGAATGGGGTTCAGAGGGGTTATATGACAGCATCAAGGTCTCATAGCTACTATGTCGTAAAACTTAATAATGGTGTCTGGCTTCAAATTCCACCAGTATAGTACAAGGTCAAATAAATAGTCTGGATGGGTAGAAGGTAGACGTGGGTAAATGACTGGCAGGAGGAATAGGTGGATCCGTGGAGGAAGAAGGGATGGGGAGGATGAGTGGATGGGTGGAAAGCAACATCACCTCCTGAAAATCATCTGTAACAGTCTCTCTGAGGGTGGCAAGATTCAAATGGAAAGGATCTATATCTGAAAGGAAAAAAATAGAAAAGTCAAGGATAAATTCCCATCAGGATTATTCCCAGGAATTCTCAGGGGAAAGAAGTCTCTTGGGGGACACGGGGCTAGGGAGGACAAAAAAGTTCTAAAAAACTTGGTTACATTTTTTTTAAACCTTGAAAATTTGAAGACATTTTCTTTTCAGGGAGCATTTCCTGGTGCTTTTCTCAATGATCTGGGATTACTTTAAGAGCATTAGGATCACATGAAATATTTTTGATGTTTGAAAAAAATATCTGCTGGGAACCTTGATCTGAATAAAGACAGAAAATGTTGCTGTGCGTTGGGCAGCCCAGAACTTGGAGCTCCTGAGAGTCACTTATCACTTCCACAGATGAACAAACACGACTGATCTTTGGCCCAGTCCATTAAGATAGTTTGGTTGATCTCTAGTGGGAGCTCTATGGGACTGCGGTCTTTCTGAGGGAGGATCCTGCAGCCAGTTCATGACACAATGATCAGGTCCAGAATCAGGGCTCAACCTAGATGTCTCCCTTTCTCTCACTGAAAGGATGAAAACAAAAAGTTTGTTAAGCACCCACTGTGCCAGACACTTTAAAAAGAAATTACTTACTTTTGCATACAATAGCTGGGTTGTAGGCTAGAGGTGCGGAGGGTGAGAAGATTCACCAGAGACAGAGTGGGGAGAACAGGAAGAGTGACTGAAATACACTGCTGAGGGGAGCAGCCCGCAAGGCAGGAGAGGTCTGCTGTGCCATGTGGACAAGCTCCCTTGTGGGGATCGAACTCATGCCACAGAGGCTGGCTAGAGTTAGATAGAGCTGAGAATTAACCCCTGTGCCATGTGGGAGGCCCATCAGACACCTTTCTAAGCTCGTGGATATCGTCTGCTCTTTACCACACCTGTATGCTGTAAATACTATGATTACCCTTACTTTGCAAACGAAGAGACCAGGGCAGATGGATTAAGTAGCTTGGCCAAGTCAAACTGATAGGAAATGTATGGAGCCAACATGTCCTGGAATATACAGTTAACCACTCGAGGTGAAATGATCTTCCAATCCCACAAATTCTACCCTTTTTTTGGGGGGGGGGCAATAAATACATATTTTATTATTTTTTACCTTTTTTAAAATTTTGATATATCATTATTCACTTTTGTATGCTATCTGATTTCTCCCATCAGGTGAATTCAGCCTTCCTCATCATTCTCTCATTTGTGTCTTCCTCTCCCTATAAACATCGGCAGCCCTGAGTTAGGCATTGCATCCATTCTCATCTGCAATATTGCCACATCCTCCTAAATCTCTTCCCTCCTCCCATCTTGGCTTTCTGCCTCGCTCCCATCCTTCCTTCCATAATTGATCACTTTGCATTTGATGTCCATCTGCCCGTATCACACTTATGTCCAAAATCCTTTGGTGACTTGTTACCTGTGAGTTAGAACCAAACTCCTTACAAGGTCCTACAAGACCGGGCTTTGCCCTCCATGGGCAACCTCATTTTCCTCCCAGCTATTTCCCTTGAACCTTGTGTTCCAGAATTTAACAAATGTGTGTTCCCTCAGGTTTGAGTACTGAGACTGTGCCCAGAATGCTCCTTCCTTTTCTCCGTGCAACAACCCCACATGTGCATATCTGTGTACTCACACTCATGCTTGTTCCCCTCATCCACTCAGTGATTCCTCTTTATTCTTTCAGACCCAGCTCCTAAGATGCCTTTTCTATAAATCTCTCACAATCAGATTTAGGTGCTGTTTCCTCCTCTCTGGCACAGCCTTTTCATACTTGTGAAGAAACACATCTTTTCTATAGGGAGTTTCTCTTTGCAAAATGTCTTTCAGATGGGAAGGCCCATGAGGCAGGAAACATAGTTATTTTGTTACTATTGCATCCATAGATTCTGTACAAATTCATAAATCTTTGTTAAATGAATAAGTGAATGGCTTATTGAAATGAATTGATTTTCAAAGTAGATTTCACAGTCCGCAAAACATTTTGTCCTTATATCTTTCCATTGTGAGATGTAGCTACTAGAGATTTGTGCTACAGTGGGTTTTCGTTGGAGGTAGACTATAGTTTAATAATGAAGACTCTGGAGTCATATTTCCTGGGTTTAAAACTAATCTTTGCCAAAATAAAATAAAACTAAGCTTTGCCATCTGCTAGTCGTGGGTCCTTAGGAAGTCGCCATCTCACTAAGTCACAGATCTCTTTAAAATAAGCTGAGTTAATAGTAAAACCTACCTTACGGGGTTAATGTGAAAGTTAACGAAAAAAAGTACATGTGGAGCCTTTGACGGCTGGCCCAAAGCTAGTGCTCAGTCCACACAAGCTATTATTAGTAGCTATTTTCCTGACAGCTTCATTTGACCCCAATGTGTCACCATCACTTTTAAACCAAATGTCTGGAGTCTAGTTCTCAAATGTGGGGATTCACTCTCAGCAGGCTTTGCGTTTGCCTTACTAGTGGGTCACTCTGGATACAGGGCCTTGGGGGATATGGATGCACATAGTGTCTAAAACCAGGAGTAGCCTTTTGCTTGTAAATCATAATTTGTTGCCTAGAAACCAAAAGCAAACATTGCCAACAAGTCAGCCGATTATTGAATCCTTCAAAATCCTCACCCTTCTGGACCCCATCTCTCCATTGCATTTGGTAAAAGGGTGATGGGTGTAGGCAGTTTGGGGTCCATACGCAGCAATTTTCCTTGGAAGCAAGGAAGTGGGATGTAAAGACTCGGGGAAGGTTGTGAGGCGTTTTGTTCCTTCTGTTGACTGCACAAAGGTATACAAGAAGCAACCTCGGGTAAACACAGATGCCAGCGTGTCCCACATACAACTGGAAGAAATGCTTTCCTTTCAATTCTCATGTACAAGGAGGGGGTTGTAATCTCTATTTCAGACTTGAGTTGTGTAGATCAGAATTCTAGCAGCTTCTTTTAGAGGTCTTAACAGCCTTGAACCAAATGGGCAACATTATAAATTACAAGATTATCCTCCAAATGTGTGTACCAATGAAATGAATGAGGAGTGACATGGAAAAGAACAAGATGATTCTTCAAAAGGATTGAAAGACTTTTATCAGATCACTTTCTAAAGAATGAAGAAATAACACAATTTGGGGTCAAGGCTAAGATCTTCTTTTGAATGTATAATCCATTGTAATTATTCTACATGTGGCTATTTTAGCTGTGCTATCATCCTGGACACATTTTTGAAAGAGCTGGCATTTCTGGTTTAAAGGAATGATGTTGGACAACAGATATTAACAAAAAAGAGTTGGTTTAAAACTCAGCCCTACCATCTGCCAATGAGCAGATATGATATATGCCAAACGCAGAAGTAGGTTTTCCAAATGGATTCATCAGAAAATTAGGCCAGAGTCTGTGTTTCTTCCCTAGGTGGGTGACAAAAGGAATCATCAGAGAAGGGTTATAGTCCCTCCCCTAATACCTGCTCTTCACATCATTTTTTAAATTCTTGTTTTTATGTTTTTTTATGAAGCAAAAAATGTTTGCAGATTATACAGTCATTCTTAAATTTCCTCTTGACTTTTTACCTTCTGGTCAGGTAGGGTTTTTTGTTTTTATCCCAAGGGAAAAATGTGGCAGAAATCAGGAAAAAAAAGAGTATCCCTATATATCAGAATGCCTACAGGGAGAAACAAGCAATCCTAAGTGCTGACAAGCATGTGGAGCTGTTAGTGTGTATTCTCCATAAAAAAGAGAGGTTCTTTGTTCCCTGTCCCCCCTGTTGAAGGGTGGAGCTGAGCTGAGGAGAGGAAGAAAGAGAAAAGACTTGAAGGAGACACATGGAGAATAGACGTGTGAAGAAGTCCTGCTTGCTTCTCAGCTTTGGGCTCATACCAGGAACTTGGGGGACATGGAAGGAGACACATGGAAACATGTAGAGATACTTGGAAGAGACATGGGTGAGAGAGCCGTGGGGAGGCTGGTGATGGTAGCTGCTATCTTGATTTGTACTTTGACTTTGCTCCTTTCACTCCAGACTTGTCTGGCCTCTTCTGTCCCTTTCCCATGGTTCCCTGCTTAAAGGTGACTTAGATTTTCACAAGTTTTCAGGCCTCAGCAGCCCAGACTTGGGCCAATCCTGTTTGGTTAAGCATTTACCTGTAAGGGAATGGGTAACTTTGGATATTTTATTGGGAAACTTTTTTTTTTAAGATTTATTTTTTTGTTGTTTATGTATACAAGAACTGGGGTGTAGGCTAGAGGTGCAGGGGGTGAGAGAATTCACCAGAGTGAGGAGTAGAACAGGTGGATCTACTGAATTACACTGTTGAGGGCAGCAGTGGGAGAAAGATGAGAGGTCTGCTGCACCATGTGGGTCAGCTCCCTGGTTGGGAATCAAACCCGTGCTGCAGTGGCTGCAGATGCTTCATAGAGCTGCCCCTTAATCAGTTTTGCCACCAGGGAGGCCTCCCAACACCCCTTTAAACAAAAGCATTCCCTGAGAGGCCTTAGAAAACGCCTTCAGGGCAGAAACATTGTCTGTTTACTCCAAGCCCAAAGTCTGGTTCCTAGACTTGTTGAAAAATATGTGGCTATCTTTGGAGATATTTAATATTTGCCAAATTCCCCGGAAAAAAAATGTGAAATGTTTAGAAAGTACATACAAGATAAAGGATAGTTAGAATCCATTCTACTAATAATCCTCACTTGCCACAGAGTCAAATGCATTTTGTTACTTTGAATAATAAATATCCATGCCTTGCCTTCACCGTCACTGAAGCAACATTAGTCAAAGTTTCTTTAGCTCTGTGGTTTAGAGTCTGGCACTTTGTGTGTGTTTTATCACTTAGTCCTCACAACAACCCAGCCTTCTTCAATAGATGACAAAACTTTGTCCAACAGTTATTAAGAGCCTGGAAGCCTGTTATAACCCCTATAGATCTGCTAGTTTCCTCACCCACAATCTTGAATTTAGGTACTTTTAAAATATATATATATGTTTATTTACACAAGAACTGGGGTGTAAGCCAGAGGTGCAGAGGGTGAGAGGATTCACCAGAAACAGAGTAGGGATCACAATAGGCAGACTGACTGAAATACACTGCTGAGGGGAGCAGCAGGCGAGGCAGGAGAGGTCTGCTGCACCATGTGGGACCCCTCCCTGGCTGGGGATCGAACTCAGGTCATAGCATTGATAGTGCTGAGACTTAACCCCTTGCACCACTAGGGCAGTCCCTTATTATGTATTCTTAAAAAGAGTACATCCTGTTTTAGCAACTCTGGCTTTTTCAGGCCAGTCTCCCTCAGGCTAAGCTTGGGTCTACTTAAGGCAAGATGGATTATCTGATGCATTGGACACAAAGGTCCAAACCAGTTATCTGAACTTTTATTTGCAAGATGACTACCCACTCCCCCTAGTTAAAAAAAATTCCCTTCTGTTCCTCCTATAACTAGAGCCCCAGAGGGTCAATGGCTATCCCTTCCTCAGTCCTCTCCCTGCTGGCATTCTCACTGGCAAGCTATTTCTTTCATAATATCATTGAAATATAAAATGCAATGAAACCTGAACCTTGGGTAGGACTTGTCACCATGGAAACAACTTCAAGCCTGAGTGCCTCCAGGAGCTGTAGAACTTTTCTTCCAAAGGCTCTGGAAATGAAACTGGAGAAAGCTAAAACAAGCTCCGATTAGATTAGTGGCAGTTTTGCTAATAAATACAGAATGTTTAACATTAGATTATGTCATCATCAGCAGCACTATCAACCTATAGTCTCAGTTTTTAGCAGTGTGCTGGCTTAGTACAGAACTACTGGGCAAGCGAACGACAGCTCAATTCACTCTACTGTTGGGAGGGTCATTTTAAACTCCACTAAGGTGGCTCAAAGATTATGGTAGGGGAAAAACATAAACAGTAATAAATTTCAAGAACATTCTGTAGAAATATTTTTTGCTTCTGGAAATGGGAAACCAAAATTTTCCCAAGAGACTCCATTATTAAAGTCATAAATAAAACATCCCTGATTTGACTCCTTGGTTTCTGTACTTGGGAGAAAAGGCTCAGAAATGGAGGTGATAGTCCAGGGAGGTTTGGGAGCAAGTGAGTCTGAGGGCATTCTGCTTCCTTTGCCAGTTACTTGCACATGAGACCACAATGCCAGGGTAATGAGCAAATTTTTACTTTATTGAAGATCAGTAGAGGGTTACTCTAAAACTTTCAAACAGGGTCCTAAAAGTCAAGGATGTTTTTCTAGCTGACGCCCTTCCTTTTCTCTTTCCATAAATGCACACTCTCTCCTCTAGACGGTAAAGCAAGCAGAGGGATGCAGGGGCCACTGGCCTGATTGATCAGGTGCTCAGGTTCCAGGTCCAGGTTTGGTTGTTTACCAGGCTCATGAATGACCAAAAGTTAGTTACTTAACCTCCCAGGGCATCAGTCTCCTCTAAAGGTGGGTTAGAGGGATGAATGTTGGATTCTCAATACCCTATGTCCATTACACTAAGTTCCAATCACTCAGCCAAAAAAGAATGTAATGTCGGTCGCTAAAGTCTATTTGATCTGGGCATTGTGCTGTTGTGATTATGTGATCCTCATAATTTGTTTGGTTGCTGGTGTCCACAATTCACAAACGATAGAAACCAGTCGTGAGAATTGTGATGAATTCCTCAAAATAATCAATGTACAAGCATGAAGTTAGGCCTCAAATGCCCATCTATCCAAGTCCAAAGACAACTTTCTTTCCACTTGACCTTGTTAATTTCTGAGTTTGCTATAAATCATTAACAAGATTTAATTTAAAATAAATATAACTTAAGTTTAATTTTCATAGAATGCACTAATGCCTTGTAAAGTTCACTTTCTAGCTATCCTCTTGATCCCACATCACTTGGGAATTAAAAGTATCTTCATGTGACATGAAGCCTGGAGCTACTCCCAAGGGCCCCATAGAGATACGGTCACGTTTAGGGATACTAACATGTGGGCAATTCTTTAAATTTTTATCGTTTAAATCAGCCTGAATTAAAAATAATACCTTTTTGCCCTTCAAAAGTAATATGTAATCATAGTACTAGCAATTAACAGGCCTAAAATCTTGTAAAACAACAACTCTTTCTCAGATCTAAGCTCATGGCTTCCAGTAGAAAAGTCAGGATCTCCATTTCATGAAAAAAGAATAAAACAGGAGAGAACAAAATAGCTGTGGCATTTTGGGTGTGTGCTTAGTCAGATCTGCCAGAAAATTTCCTATTTCATAGTTATTCTTATTTCCTGAGTGGCTGGCTGGTGTCATAGATAGGGCTGTGGGTTTCAGAATCAGAACAAAGGTTTAAAAATCCCCAGCTCTTCTATGTGCATGTTATTTATGCAGTCTGAACCTCAGTTTCCTCTTCTGTGAAATGGAATTATTTGCTTCACATGATTGTTGTGATATTTAAATAAATGTACATAGACCAAATACAGTAGTCCTCTCCACTCCACACTCAGTTCAAGACCCGAGCAACTGTATAATAGTAATCATTTTATTATTACTCCTTGCTGTGTGCCAGGCACTGGGCTGGGCCCTTTCCAAAGATGATCTTTTTATGAAGGGAAACCAGTATTTAAAATTGCTACTCTACATGCCCTTTAGGTACGAACCATTAATTGGGTTCAAATTAAAGGATTTATGAGCAGTTGCTTCTGCAGGAAACAGCTGCTTGTGCAGGTCAGGGCTGATGTGGTAGTGTATTTGGACAACAGAAGGGTGGGTCATGCATAGTCCTTTGTTCTCTTATTGGACACAATTAGTACCACCAATTTTTTTTGCTCCCTAGGGTTATTTTCCTGACTAATCTAGGCACATAATAGATGTGCAAAAAGTACCTGTTGCAAAAATAATAAATTGATCACGCATGATATAGCCATTTACCTTATATAGGAAACATTTTCTGCTAACCTCTACTCTATTTTCCTTTTAGGGTTACTAATACAGTAAACAGATTTTTTTTTTAAGTTGCTAATATTTCCACCATCCACATTTATTCAGTATCCACTAAACATTTATTAAATATCTACTATTGGCCTCCCTGGTGGTGCAGTGGGTTAAGCAATGCACTCTGAAGCAAACCGCAGCCACTGCAGCAAGAATTCGATCCCTGGCCAGGGAAGGGACCCACATGGTGCAGCAGAACTCTCTTGCCTGACACTGCTCCCCTCAGCAGTGTATTTCAGTCAGTCTGCCTGTTCAGCTCCCAGCTCTGTCTCTGGTGAATCCTCTCACCTCCCTGGAATCTGGCCTGTACCCCAGCTCTTGTATGTATAAATAAATAAATCTTAAAAAAAATAAACAAATATCTACTATTGAGACAAGGAATAAATATATGGATGATCCACTACAGAGTATTAAAAAGCAAAAGCAGGGCACTCATTGGTGGTGCAGTGGGTTAAGCAACGCACTATGAAGCAAACCTCAGCCACTGCAGCACCAGTTCAATCCCTGCTGCCAGCCAGGGAGGGGACCCACATGGCGCAGGCAGACCTTTCCTGCCTGGCCTGCTGCTCTCCTCAGCAGTGTGTTTCAGTCCATCTGCCTGTTCTGCCCTCTGCTCTGTCTGGTGGATTCTCTCACCTCCCTGCCCCTCTGGCCTGTACCCCAGTGCTTGTTGCATAAATAAATCTTTAAAAAATAAAATTAAAAAAATAATAAAAAGCAAAAGCAGCCCAGTATGTATTCATCTATGGAATCCATCACTTTTCAGGCAGCATCAAACTTTGTGGCTTTATGTTGATTTTCTAATGTGTACCCCCTGATCCTTTACTTAGTAAGCAGTCAAGATGAGCAGGCTGCAGAAGACTGACTGAAATTTGGAACATTGTATAGGGAAAGAACACAGGGCTTTGTGACAAACTGATTTCTGACTCTGTCACTAGCATTGAAACTTTGCAAAACCTCAACTTTGCATCATCTATAAAATGGGGATAATCTGCTATTGCCATTGCTTCCCCACAGGGCAATGAGGACCCCTAGGATAATGCATGGAAGTTTATCACTGAGAGGGTCCTAAATGATCATGTAGGCAAAGCTCCCAGTGCAGGGTTTGGTGCAAACCAGGCACTCAGTGAGTATTAGTGCTTTCTTTTCATTTTCCCTGGCCTAATCCATCCCGACAGCGACCCTGGGACATAAGAGCTTGGAAGGATGGGGATCCAAGGATTGCTGGTTTGAAACTGGTAGTGTCCAACACAGGTTATCTAGTCTCTCCTCCCTGTCTGCCAAAGGCCAACAATGAAATAACAGGCATAGCCACTGAACCATAACAGGTCATGGGAAGATAATATACTCAAGGACAAATACAAGTCAACATTAGCTCGGACCCAAGTGGGCAAGTAAAAAGTCGTGGGAACTAGAGAAGGGATTTTAGAGGGAATAGGCTTGGAAAACATTAACGTGAAAACAAAAATACGTGTCACTTGTGTGGTTTTCATATTTTTCTTTGCAGTCCATGCTGCTTATACATGACAGAGGCAAGTCTTTAAAAAGTGCTTTAAAATATAGTATAATGTGTCTAGGCAAAAATACTTAGCTGTGAAATCCACGAAGGATGAAGGCACCAGAACAGAAACTTCATTTTTATGACTGGCTACACAAGACTGTGCACAGGGACGAAAGGAAGACACTTGAAAAAGTAAACGATTCACTGTTTGTCTCTCCCAGTGCCTGGAAGATGTTCACAGTAAGTTTTTGTGAGACTTGACTTTCCAAATATTAAAATGTGTTTCTCTTCTCCCTTGTTCACCGTTATTCAGAGATAATGCTGCCACTTTAGTTGTTTTGATTTTTCCTCTTCACTTAGTGTGACCCTACTTACACCAGAGACAGTAAACTTAAAAGTTTGCAGACCCTTGGGGCTCTCCCTGGTGGCACAGCGAGTTGAGTGCCCACTGTGAAGCATCTGTGGCATGAGTTCGGTCCCAGGCCAGGGAGGTGACCCACATGGCTCAGCAGACCTCACCTGCTGCTCCCCCTCAGCAGTGTACTTCAGTTGATCTGCCTGTTCTGTTCCCCATTCTGTCTCTGGTGAATCCTCTCACCTCCATGGACTCTGGCCTGTACCCCAGCTCTTGAATGCATAAATAAAAATCTTTTAAAAAATTTTTTTAAAAAAGTTTGCAGACTCTCAGAATATGGGGTCTATAAGGCAGAAGCCATAAAGGTCACTCATGTATTTCTGATATCTAAAACCAGAAGAAACATTTGTAGATTAAAGCAGGAGAGTGGGAGAATTCATCAATTGGTCAAGTAAGTGTCTTCAAAGAAAAGTGTCCTCAAAGAAAATAACCTTAGGGTCTCAGTTGACAGATCAGTGAATAGGAATATACAGATGACCTCCTGTAGACCTTTCAGCTACTTTAAATGTTGAAATGTCAAAATAAAACATGCTTGATCAATTAAGAGTCTTCGGAAGAATATTTGAAAACTTTATTTTCTCAAATGAGCACCAACACAGATTGGAAATATGACAGAAACAATGCACTTTTCTCTAATACTGAATTACTATATACAAATATAGGAAAAGATGAAAACAAATTACTTGAAAATAATTATCTTTGTTATTGAAGCAAAGTGACCTGAAAAATGCCACCCTCCCCAAAAAACTAAAATAAAATAACAAAACCCAAACCCAACAAATACAGTTTGTAAACACAAGCATAAATAGACAGATTCTGTATTGAAAGACAGTCTCTGCAGGTTGGAAACAGGGAACCAACTCTCACTTTCACCAAAATGTTAAGAGAAAAACATACGGGCAGATAGAATTTGGTAACATGAGAATAGTTTCTTCTTGGTGTTACCTTTCACTGCTGACAGACTTCATGACTTTAATTTTTAAAATTACACCTGTCTTGCCTCTACCTAGACCACTAGCATGTTTTCTCATTTGAGGCAGATTCTTTAAATACATTGATTATGTTCAAGATTTGTTTTCCCAGCCCCTTCCTGAACCTGGGACAATCTGATTCTTTAAAAAAAAAAAAAAAAGCAAAGCTGTTTTACACCTACAAGGTATGCGTATTACTTTATTAATCTTCTTTCAACCCAAACCAGTTAATTTTTAACATGATGTAATAGCTATAACAACTGGAGGCCTGGGATATATATGAATACATTCACATCTCAGAAACATAATTTGCTCCACTTGATGTTTACAAACAACAGCTTTCCTTACAGCCTGTAAAAGTTGAGCACACAAAGAAAAAGGAGAAGACTGGCAATAGTTTCATGCGCAAGAAAAAAATCCTTGTGGTTTATGCTGTTGGTCCACTCAGAAGCAAAACAGCCAGAGAGAAAGAAGAAAAAATTTATGTGCCCAAGGTGTAAACTGTAGGTAGAGTGTCCCCAATGAGAGAAAAAAAAAAAAGAGGCACAATTCAAAGTGCCACACACACTCTCTCTCTCTCTTAAAAATAAAATTTTAATTTGGACATTCTTCCAACAAAAGAATCTAAGTTGTCACTAAATTTGACTTTATTGAATATATTTTCTAGCCAATACTTGTGCAAGAAAATATTTCGATTTACATCTCTGTAATGTACTGCAGAGTGTTTTATTGGGAAAAAGTGCAGGGAGGCATTGCTTTATAGTCTCCAGCCAGACTAAAATTTATACAGATCTTCTTTAAAAAAGAGTATGTCAGTGATCACTGTTTCCCTTAAAGTATACTTCAAGAAATGCAGAGGAAACCATAGCATTTAAAAATCAAAATAAAAAGTGCTCTCAGGGGATCTGAGAAAACAGCACCAAATATATTATTTAAAAAATTAAATATTATTTACAAAAGTATATTTCACAAGCAATTGTTTCTTTTATATATTTCCACTTGAAAATCTTTTTATAAAGGGGACACCTCTTCGCATACTGAAACGCCAGTAAAGATCGATTCTATCCTATCTCCATGATCCTACGGTCACAGGTGTTGGGGCAGCACTCAGTCAAGTCCAAATGATGACCTGTGGGCATCACATTTGGATGCATGTGATTCAAGTCAACTCAACCCATCAGCAGGCCAAGACCAACATCCTGGGGGGTTGGTGTAATCCAGGGCAGCCAAGGCCATATGACCGAGGGTGACACAGGAAGAGATGAAACTAGGGAGTCTGCCAGCTGGACTTCAGTTACAAATGAAGGCAGCTACTGGCTGAGGTATAGAACTTCATGCCTTTCCCTTCTCCCCTTCTCTACTCCCCACACCCTGCCTATATTTTACCATTGAACTCCAATTCCGTGAACCTATAGGGTAAATGGGGTGAGGTCTTTGGTTATGCTCTGAGTCAATAATTTGGTGAGGAAATTAAATGAACTGACTGAGGAGTTCCCATCGCTCAGCTGTGGTCTCTCAATACCGCTAGACATCAGACAACCATAAACAAGCTAAAGTTGTAAGAAGCACTTTTGGTTTCACTGACACATCAGGAAAGCCTAATGGGCTTTCTGTTGTCCTTGTAGTTATGGAAAAACCAATGCTTTTCTGAGATCTCTTGCACCAAAGTACAGTGCCATGCACCATTGGATGCTCAATGGATAGTAACTGAAAAATAACAGAACCAGGGTCTAATTGGTGCCTGCTCTCATCCACGCAACACTCAGAGGTCCCACCCCCAAAGAAGAACAGTGGCACATCTGTTTCCTCTGCCCCTTGAAAACTCTGGAGCACTGCATGTCTGATTACTGTCTTCACATTTTAAAGACAAAACAGCAAGCCATGTTTAACATCCATTATCAATAGCCAGGACATATACCCTGAGCAAAGGGGCTAATCAAGATCCGTAAATGAAAGCCACTACCTTCTAGGGGGAGAGAAGAAAACCCATGATTTCTGTGCTGGCAAACCAACATAGGAATGTTAAAGTTGAAACTGTTTTGCTGTTTGTGTGTCTAATATATATTGATATCTTGGGCCTGGGAGTCAGAGGAACTGTGTCTCTGGGAGCAAAAAAGAAATACTTCTGAACCTCATTCCACTTTTTAGTAATAGAACAATTCATCTCCCTGGGCTACTAAAGCACCAAAAGATGTGGGCAAGAAGCCTTTGGAAACAATATTTGATTTCTAAGAATCATTTTGTCTTAGAGGCAGTCTACTGCTAAACCTGAGCTGCCCTGCTTTCTGTCAGTCTTGCTGTCCTTCCACTACTGGCAGGGCAGGACCCTGTCTATTTCAGGTCCTCCAATATTCAGTGAGCACCCAGAGACACAAAAAGAAAAAGGTATTTCCATCCTGGACTCACTCATTGTACTTGATTCAATTCTGAAGATGTCCGAGGTTCTCTACTTCAATCTTGGTCAACCAGTTTTACAGATTCTTGTCTCCATGAAATTTTTGGTGACTTTTCTATAGCATCAGACTATTCGGAGGATGAGATGCTGAGAATTACCTAATGTATCCTACATACATCTTAACGACAGTAATATATTCAGTCTAAGCAGTGAAATGAACTCAGTTAAATTGAGTTTGGGTCATGCACCATGTACTGGTTGAATTGCTCTTTGCAGAACTGATTTCACAGTGTTGATTAAATGTAACAATTTCATCTCTATATCTTTTTCTCTCATGAATCTTACAGGGATTTGTTTTCCAATTCCCTAATATGATGAACTTTAGATGGGAACAAGGGGGTGGGGGGGGGGAGGTGTATGGGGTGGGTGGAGTTAATACTGGAATTTGTAACTTTAAGTTAGACATCAAACTTGAGCCCTCCCTACTGCTGAACCACACTAAGCATTCAAGTCCAAAGAGCAGCTAGGGACATGAGGAGCCTACCTGCCAGGTTATCACTAAGCTCACAGCCTTGTGACTTCATTTTCCATAGCTCACAAAGTTACAACTGGAGAAAAACACCTGCAACTTTATGTACAAAGAATCGCTGATGATCAAAGTCACTGCATACTAAAGAGGAAAGATGCACCTACCCTGGAATGGTTCAATTCTAAACTAACCCCAGCACCACCCACCCACCCCCTTCCTTGCCACAGAATGTTCTCTTATCAAGTTTTTTTTTTTTTAGGTCAGAATTGTTGGCATTGCTAACTGCTTCTACTTTTCTTTTTCCTGGCCCAATATGTGTCATTTCTACAGAGACTCCCAAACTGCTTTGCTCCCTGTTTTCCTCACTTACTGATTTTACTTAGTTGCTGTTCAAAGCCTTTGGGACGTTTGGATCTCACACCCATTGCAAATGACAGTCTCCCTTCTTCTCACCTACAGTGCCTGGAAAGGCAAAGATCACCCATTGTAGCCGGGAGGCATCAGAGTGAGCAGAACCCATTTGGAACTTTTCCAAGTCACTTACTGCTGCCAGGACACTCCCCAAAACAGCCCAGAAGAAGGCTCCTGCCCCGCCAGCTAGAATTAGGGTCACTTCTTGTGCTCATTTGCTAACCTGGCACATCTTGTGTCAGGAACAGAAACTTCTGATCAGAGAGAAGGCAGTCATGAGGTATATTTTTTCTCTTTGTCCTTTTAGACAAGTCGATTATTTCAAGCCTAAGTTAGCAGGTCTCCAGGAGCAGCACAATTTTGTTCCTACTCTACCCTCCCATCCCCTGCCCGCCCCTGGGGCCTTTAAGGTTCCCCCCGCCCTTTCCCTCTTCTTCACACCCCTGTGCTGTGCCACTGCTCTCCTGACAAGAGGTCTTCAAGCAGCTCTTGCATGGGCCTGGGGCCCTTATTAAGGTGGGCTGCCGCCACCCGGTCCCCACCCGGTCAGGCATCTGTTCCTTTTGTTGTTTTGTTTTCAGCCAACACAAGAACAGAGAGAGAAGCCAGGATCAACTCACAAACGGATACAAAGCAAAGAGACAGAGAGACAGCGATTTAGAGGCCGGTCACCAGAAAGATGGTGTCAGGGTGGGAGAATGCCCAGATGGCAAGGCCCCTAAATGGATGGAACCGAGTGTTCAGTCACTCTCTCACGCTTGGGTAGAATGTTCAGTTGGATGGCGTTTACACAGACACTGGGTTGGGTGGATGCTCTCCAATCAGTCCCAGCCATTATCCTTGATCATGTGTGCTAGCTCAATGATGTATTTGCCTTCTTTATATTTCTGACTGCTCTCAAAGGCATGTTCCTAGGAAACACAATGGAAGAGAAAAAGACATTTAATGACCAGAGATAAGCAGGTGACTTTGCAGCACAGTACAGGGGGAGGAGGGGCATCAGGACCACGGAGGTCTGACCCCATCTTCACCCAAACTCACTGTGAAAATTCTCACCACTCAAGCCCACTGTGCCTCGCAACTTAACCTTAGCACCAAGGCAATGCCAGGACTTTTTCAAACCTTACAATGGAATTTAAATGCTTTTAAACTTAAATATTCTGAATATTTCCCCATTATTTATAATCAGAATCTTAGCTCATTTGATTCTTTCTCCCACCTTCCCCCCCAACCCCCCTTTTTTTTCTTCATGAGTCTTTGCCCAAATACCACTATCTCAGTAAGGTCTTTCCTGGCTACTCTACTTGACATTCCAATCTTCATTGCAATCCCCCATCCCCAACCCTACCTCTTCCTGTTTTCTCTATAGTACTTATCACTTTCAAACATATCATACCTTGCCTATCTATTTTGTTTAGTATTTGTCTTCCACTACTAGGATATAATCTTCACAGAAGGCAGAGATTTTCATTTGTTTTTTCCATTACTGTATCCCAGTGCCTACAAGATGGCTTAGCACATAATTGATGAGTGAATGAGTGTTTATGTACACACACACGCGCACATGCACACACATACAGTCTTTCTCAGGGGAACTTGGTTTCTGAAGATAACCAGACTCTGCCCTATGGATAAATCTGTTTGTGTGTCATTTCTGCTAGTTTTCAGGAACACAGGGATGTCTAATAATAATATTAAACAACATTTTGTTAGGCTTACAGAAGGAAAAAGAAAATATTGGATGGTTTCACTTATAGGAGGCATATAAGGGAACCAAATAAGGGATCAGGAAAAAACCAATAACAATAATAATGAAAACAACAAAATTATTTGGCAACTATAAATCAGAGACAGGGAGGGGTAAGAAAGGGGACCAAAACAGGGGAGAGAAGAGCACAAGGACTATGGTGATATTTCACAGGTGAACTGGTGGGAATTTAATGGGAGAAAGCATACAAGCATACATTGCATGAAAATGAACAATGATGTGAAAAATATAAATTAAAAAAAAATTATTTTGTTAGGATTGGAGAAAAGACATTTGGTGAGAGAAACAAAATATTGCGAGACCAAATTGTTTTCCTTTTTATTTCATTCATCTTGCTGTTTTTATGTGGTTTTCCTTCACTGCTTTTCTTCAGGGAGAGAGGAACTGTACGGACTCCAGGCTGAATGAAGAACCCAGACATCTACAGTCCCACCCAGTGACCTCACCTCTGGAGGACAAACTCACTTGGTAGGTTAGCATTCTAAACCCCGCACTGTGCGCTCTCCCAGCTAATAAGCTCCACAAAAAAAGTCCTGCACAGTCACAGGCTCAAAAGGTCACTTTATCTGCAGACATAGATAAACAAAAACATCTTGTGAAAAATCCTGGCATTAGATGGCTGAGCTTGATGTGCAGAAGCAGAGAGCACCAGTCCTTTCTCCTGAGTCCACCACATCAGCAAGTACCTAAATCCAGCTGGGAATTGGTTCTTGGCAGCATTTGCATGAACCATATCTTCTGTTCTAGAGCTCAGGGATTTGAGGTTTCAGAACAAGTATTCAGAATTGAGTTTCTTGTTGAGAGAAGAATCATTCCCCCAGAGCCAAGTGGGGAGAGGAGAGGAGGGGGCATGGAGAGAGAATGTGCAAACGCTACACTCACACAAGAGCTGTGGGCTCAGCAGTAATTTTCCTGACACTTCATTATTCCCCAGCTCTGTGTGTATGTGTGCATGAGAGAGAGAAAACAGAGGAATGTGGTTCAGGAATAAGACCTACTATTATTTCACACTAGTATGTTCAAGGTAGGGGAGGTGGGGGAAAAACAATGAAAGTAAGGAAGAAACAAGAAAATATTAAAAAGGCAAAGGGGGGAAAATTCAGTAACTCCCCAGTCACAGGACACTTGCAATATGTCACAGCTTGACTCCAGGGGACAGAGCACTGAATCTTGAGTCTAAAGAAACAACCCAGATTGAATTCTACTTCTATTGCTTTCCAACATCAGCAGCAGCACTTTCTGTTTAATCATTTACAAAACTGAGACAATTATACCCACTTCAGGTTTACAGTGAGGGTCAAAAGATATCATGGAATGAGAAGGAAGCACTTGGCCTAGCATATGAGATGTGAGCAGTAGGTATTTGGAGTGTTTCTTTAGTGTTCTGTTCATGTTTCTATACTTGCTCAGTTCTTTTTATCTGTTTACTTGTATCTTTTCTCCCTGGTGTCATGACTGTAAACATCCTGAGGGCAAGGACTAGCTCTCCTTCACTTTTGTATCCAGCATAAAGGCTTTGAATAAAACTTTGTCAAAATCACTAAGAAGCAAAACCTTGGCAAAAGATAACCAAGAGGATAAAGAAAGGACAAACCATTTCTAGATTAGCAAAAGTGGAACTCAGGCACCCAGGATGACTCAGAGGGGGCCAGTGGCTGTTACAGGCAGAGCAGAAAGGCCAGTTTAACCCAGAATGAAATAAGCAAGACAGCCAGAGGAAGCTGTGTCTAAACCCTGCTGGCATCACAAAACACACTGTTTTATGTGTTCTTTCTCATCCTGACCATTCTAAGGGAAATGTGAAAAACGGAATCTAAATACAGTGCTGCTCTACTACAGACCACCTGCAGGACTTAAGATTTGCACATTTTTTTTCAGAATTTAAATGGAACCATTCTTGTGCTTTGTCTTCTTTTATTCAACATTATCTTCTTTTTTTTGTTCAACATCTTTTCTTAAATAGATTTATATTTTTAGAGAAGTTTTAGGTTCACAGCAAAAAGGGCCAGAAGATATAAAAGATGTCTTATGTACACCTTGCTCCCCAAATACACAAACTCCCCCATTATCAAGTTCTGTGATGCATTTGTTATAATTAATTTGTTACAGACAATGACACATCATTATCATTGTGGGTAGTTTTGACTACTCTTTCCAGCTCCTTCCAAAGCTAGCAAAAGGTAACTGACAAGACAGGGAATTGAGGCATTTTGCATGAATGAACTGCCCTCCCCAAGGCAGGATATTTTTGATATCACTACAATGACAGGAGGTTAGAGGAAAGAACTGTGCTATGCATATGTATGCATACACAAAGTGAGAAAGGTCTGCTAATAACAACACAACAACTCAGACTTGCTTTGCCTTGAATGTATATCCCTGTTCCCACCCTGGCAAAAGAGTGCTCACTCTCCAAAGCCCAAAAGTAGATTACTACTACCTGGATTCCTGGTTTGGCCCTATGATGTCCAGGTAACACTGTCTGTATCATTCACCTCCTGAAACCCCAGTTTCCTCATGCATAAAATGAGGATTAAGATATGACCTACCTGCTAGAGAGGCTATGGAGAGTAAAATAATGTATGGCTGAACACAATAAGTTGTCAAGAAGTGTTATGCTATTATTACTGTGGTAGTGATAGTTGTTTGTTAAATTGCAGGCAGTGGTACATGTTTGCGTGTCTTAGGACCAGGTATGAAGGAAATTGTAGGAAGCAAGGAGTAGCAGCAAAAAGGGAAGAATGAGTGGTGGTAGCAGATGAGCGTGTCAGGAATTGCTCTTTGAACTGAATTTCTCAACCTGGTCTGAGACATTCCACAAGGGCTTAGGAATCAAGCAGAAGAAAGCATTCTCCTGACTTGAGGCTGCCTTCCTAGCCTTCTGTTTACCAACCACCTTCAGTACTTACATATTTCCAGCCCAGAGTGGTTTTGCAGTTTTCACAGTAAATGTCTGCGACTGCATGCAGTCCTGTGAGCAGCACTCGCTCTTCTGCAGGGCCGCAACCCACGTTAACTCTATGCCAAGGGATAGAAAGAGAGAGTGGCTATTAGTCACACATTCACCATCAGTCATTCAAGCTGAGCTTCCAGCAAAGTATTAACTGAGATCAGCTGCCTCAAGTGACGCCAAGACAGAGAAGGGCATCATTTACACTAACACCCTCAAGAGGTAGCAAGGAAATGGCTCTACTGAAGTGAATTTCAGTTGTGTAAGTTCTGATTCACTAAGACTATTCACTACTGAGAATAGTCTTTATGGCTGGGACTTTATTTGGTATTTTTCTTATGAATGTTTTTAGTTTTCTGATTTGAGGTGATAGAGTGACAGACACTCTGAGAAAGCCATCATACAGGTTCTCAGAGTTTACTCAGGATTGAACGCAGTCAAAGACATCAAACATCATGATAGTCTTGTCCTGAGCAAGCCCTAGGTATCAAATACACCATCCTCCTCTTCAGAGTGTGTATATCATTATCCCAAGTTGAACATGCTAGCTCTCCATTTTCACAGTTCAGCAGGCCTGTCGTGAGCTCTGCCATCCTTTCCCAGGGAAGAGGTTATAGATGATGTGCCTGGGGACAAGTGAATGTCTTGGCTGACTGTCTTCAGGAGGGGATGGAGACTCTTCACACACTGGATCTTCACTCCAGCTTTAGGTCCTTCAGCAGATCTTGGCGTCTTGTTTATCTTCTTTCTTTCCCACAAAACATATCTCAGATTTGGTTATAAGACCTCCATAGAGAGGTTTTCCCAACAATCTGTCTTCTTCCTTATGCAACTGCAGCCCCCTGATGTTCATTTACGGGTAATGAATATAATAATTTTATCCAAGATGCAACCTCCCCTCCTCCACCACCATACTCCCCAAAGAAAACTGGCTACCAGTTGTAGAGACTGATGTTCCAGAATGTTTTTATTACGGCAGAAAGGGAAGGGTCTGAGTGTTGCTGGTCCCCACACTTAAGAATGCATACCAAACAATGAATGTTCCAATCAGAGACACTCACACTGAGTTAAAGAGGTATGCTCGTCCTTGACTTCCTTGGAACGACTGAAATGTAAGAAAACAAATCAATAGTTAGGTATCCATTTCACCCACCCATTCAGGAAACCAATCCTAAATGACAATAATCATGACCCTCCGGAATTGACATAGCAAAAAGGGCGCAGTGAACAGTCCAGCTGGCAGATGGCATGGAGGTGGGGGTGGGTGGGAGGAGGAAAAGGCAAAATAAACAGAGCTACACAATTCAGGTCTGCCCACATTTGGACTGTTTTCACCAGATCAGGTAAAAAAAAATATTAAAGAAACCCAAACTCTACAATATCATTTACATCTTCTTTACTCTTCACATCATCTAATGTAACTTATCTATCTCAGATACTCAGTCTTCACTGGCTTTCATTTTCTGCCATCTGTGCTGGTCACAGCTTTTCTCATGGAAACTAGTGTAAACACCTTTCCTTGTCTTCTTGGTTCAGCTCTGCAGAAGATAGCACAGAATCCCCAGCCTAAAAATAAACTGTCAGTCACTTGTCTTGTATTCTTGTAGATCCTAATTACTTTGTGTAGATCCTATCTTCAGTAGATCCACTGAAAGGGGACCATGGGAACTCCCCTTTAGAGATGTAAGACATGTGACGTCTAGATCATAGACATACTTATTAAGCAGTAATCCCATTTTTACTTCTAGCTTAAATATGAGCCTCTTTCCTTGGCTGGAGGGTGGCAGAGAGCAGGAGAAACAGGAGCCAGGGCTTACCATGTACTTTGGCGTCTACTTCCATTAACTTGGGCCCTATCTGTGTTTTCCTCCTCTGATTACACTTAAACATCTTAATGACATGAATCAGCCATGTTCTGCATTGCTGTCTGCATTTTTAATGTGGTCTGACAATAATACCCTGAAGTAAACATCCTACTCTGCCCTGAAAAACAAACAAACAAACAAAAAAAACCAACCTCTAAAAACTAAGAAGGGACTCTCCCATGACCTGTGTTACTCAGTGACGACAAAAATCTGGGGGTGACCGGTTAACAGTTGACCAAGAGAATAGGTGAGAACCAGATAGGACATGGGTCATTACACATGGAACAGTCACTCTTAAAAGCACAGGATTTTCAGTATGAGGACCACCAGCTAGAGAAAAAGGCAAAATACTTCACTTATAGTAAAACTGTCTTTGGAACAGCTATATTGTTGGTTGACTCCAACATTCAAATACACTAGACAACTTCACTGCCTGTGTGGCTCCAAGGAGCAAGCAGATATTTCCCAACTTCTGCTACGATCTAAACCCCAATTCTTGCATTCACTTAGGGCTTGAAACACCCTTGGGTAAAATGGGAACTCCCAGACTAGAAATGAGTACCCCAGCTCTATAATGTTATGAGTGTCATAGCCTTCAATCTTGGAACCTGTGTTAAGGTGCAACAATGTTCCAGTGATATAAACCCTAGATTTAGTCAAGGACGGCCATGCAGGAACTTCATAATCTGGCCCCACCAACCACTAGCAGCCCCTTCATTTGCTACTTTCCAGTTGTGTCCTTTGCTCTAGTCCTAGTCAGGTAGAAACACATGCAGTTCCTGGAACTTGCATTTCACAACTTTACTCATGAAGTTTCCCCTGATGGGGAGGTTCTTCCTCCTGACCAATCCGAAGGCTTGGCTCAGCCTCCTCTCTTTCATAAGGCTTTCCCTGATCTACACAGAAGAGGCACCCATTGGCACCTATAGTCTGGATTCCTCTGGTTCCCTATTTCTTTTTCTTAGCACTTAGCATACTGGAGTGAAATTATTTAATTATTTAACTCTCTGACTGAGCTGTGCTCTCTGAAGGAATAGGCCAAATAGATAATCTCTCTGATCACCTGCACATAGCACAACAATCCAGCATACAATAGGCATGTATTAAATATTAACTGCATGAGTTGGAATTCCACTAGGAATTGCCCATAATTTCCTTTCCCCCTTTTAGGATGGTTTTATAACTGTCCCTATTTCAAGTATATACAATTTTGTGATGAGTTTTGACATCTATTTAGACCTGTGAAACCATTAACATTATAGACTATATATACCATATCCCAAAGTTACCCCATGTCCTTTTAATCCAGCCTTCCATTTTCTCTGCACACCCTTTTCACTCATCAAAGGTACATACTACTTAACTGCTTACTGTCACTATAGTTTGCATTTTCTGTAACTTTTAATCTATGAAATCATACGGTATATGTAGTGTTTTTTGTCTGGCTTCTTTTATGCAGTATAATTCTATCAGATTCATTCATGCTGCTGCATATGTCATTAAGGTTATTTAGTTGATTCATTCCATTCTATGCATTTACCAGTTCATTTATTTTTGGTTTGATTTTAATAAGGGGTTTGGACAAGTTGACCTCCAATTCCCCTTTCACTTCCAAAATCATTCTCTTATGAATCCGTGGTCCTACATTATGGATAATGGGACTGTCATCTTCTAAGAAACACTGATCAAGACTTTCAGGTTTTGTACTGTGAGGAAAATTCTAGAAGAAAGCAGAGAGGAAAAAGACAACATAAAACTTCACCATTTATTTCTCAAGCACTTACAGATCACGGCTAGCAGCCAGGCACAGACTGAAAATGCGTGAAGAGAGGCTGCACTGTAAGACATTTCAGGCCAGCAGTATCCCCAAAAGGTACATAAGAAAATTACCAGTATATGGTAAAAATACTAGAAATTTTATCTATTTTTACTTAATCTTTTTACGGAATAGTCATAACATACAGATTGCCAGTGGGATCTTTCCTGGTTCCTACTGTGTGGAGGGGCACATAGGGAGGGGTTTGACATTGGTATCCTTCTGCTATTGCTTTTAGCATATCATGAATACTGTTGTTTTGAGCTAAGGATGTCATTAAGGCTGACATAAAAATAGGATCCTTAAACAGCATGATCCTTGCAATTTTTGTAGTGGGATAGAATGCCACAAAGAAGTTCACTTATAGCAAAGTACTTTAAAATGTAAAGATAATTTGTGTATTTTTCTTTCATTTTTACAGTTATTAATTTATGCATGTAAGAACTAGGGTACACGCCAGAGGTGTGGGGATGGGGTAGGTGGGTGAGAGGATTCATCAGAGACAGAGTGGGGAACAAAACAGGCAGATAAACTGAAATACACTACTGAGGGGAGCAGCAGGTGAGGCATGAAAGGTCTGCTGTGCCATGTGGGTCACCTCCCTGGCGGGGATCGAACTTGTGCTGCAGTGGCTGTAGATCCTTCATAGTGCAGTGCTTAACCCCTTGTGCTTCCAGGGAGGCCCGCAGTTGTGTATTTTTCTTTTGCAAAATGATGAGCATTCTAAACTAGCTGACCTTTGCGGTAAAAAGTAAATGACAGCAGTATGCTACTTCACTATATTTTCCAAAAAATTAACACACTAAATTTGTCCCTTCAGAGCACAGGTGGCATTATAATGGGGAATGTAAATGTAATTCATTTTCAAAAGAAATTAGTGCTTTGAAGAGAACTGGTGTTTGGCAATTTTTTATATTATGTAATGTGACTGATGATATTTAGAAGAAAACATAGGAGAAAAATCTTTGTGACATGTGTTAGAAACACAGTTTATAAAAGGGAGGGAGGGATAAAAGAGGAACACTAAAGAGAACGTCATCAAAATTTTGAACTTTTGGTCTGAAAAAATAAACAAACAAACAAAAAAACGCTGTTGAGAGTTCAATCCCCAGCCAGGGAGGGGCCCACATGGTGCAGCAGACCTCTCCTGTCTTACCCACTGCTCCCCTCAGCAGTGTATTTCAGTCAGTCTGCCTGTTCTGCTCCTCATTCTGTCTCTGGTGAACCCTCTCACCCTCCACCTCTAGCCTGTACCCCAGCTCTTGTATGCATAAATAAATAAAATCTCAAAAAAAAAAAAAAAGGAAATAAAAAACCAAATGAAATTTGAAAGAATTTTAAAATGCAAAAAGACTGGAATAGATTTCAAGACAGCTGTAAACAGATACATGTAAACAGACACCATCACTAATTACAAGGGGGAATGCAAATTAAAAGCACAATGAGATTTCTACATACCTATTAAAATAGTTTAAAAATATTTTTTAGTCAACAAAACTAAGTGCTTTCAAGAATATTTAGCTGCTGGAATTCTCATACACTGCAAAACAGGACTGTCACCTTGGACAAGAGTCTACCAAAACTAAATGAAAACTGATGTTCACACAAAAACCTGTATGAAATGTTTTTTAGCAGTTCTGTTCATAATTATCGCAGACTGGAAACAATTTAAATGTCTCACAATTGGTAAATAGATAGTACATCCATATAATAGTACTCTGTAATAGAAAGGAACAAACTCTGATTCATACAACAATATGGATGAACAGGCACAAGGCTAAGGAGATTAGCTGTTGCCAAAGGTTGTGAATGAGGGGAGAGTATTACTAAAAAGAGGTAACAGAGGAGACACAACTCTTCTATTATCTCTATTGTGGTGGTTACCAGATTCTGCATTTGTCAAAATGGATAGGATTATACACTGAGTGACTTCTACTATGTGTAAAATTAAAGATAATTTAAAGTTCGATAAAAATAAAAATAGTCAATTCTAAAAATAAATAAATAAATAAAGTTCGATAAAATGTTATCTGTATACTGTATTCCTGTACAGCAGGTCATGGAGATTGTGCTTCACTAATGAGAAAAGACAAAAAAAAAAAGCCCAGTGGAGGTTGAATTAAAGTTATCTGAAGACATGATTTCATTGTATTTCCTTTCACTTAAAAAGGTTCTTTCCAAGAACCTATCAATGTTGATAAGTGGAGACTCACTGTACTTGCTTAAACTGTAGAAATTCATAAAATTGTAAATAGTTTCCTAATCTATTTAAACATATTCCAAACAATATGTTTCAGAGGGGTTTGAAGCCTTGTGAAATAACAAACTGCAAAGTTCAGTAAATTCTGTGTAATTTGATGGATGTTCTGGAAAAAGGGATCTTGATTTTCATCAGCACAATGTTTTATAGTTGACTCTATCTTTCTAAGGAAGTTTTCAGCCAGGGAAACTGTTAAAATGAAGTACTTAGCCTTTAGGACATACCTTTGAATTGCTGTTTCAGAAAGTAGTAAGTAAGCCAAGAATTTTTTTTTTTTTAAGAGAATTTTCAGTCACATACACCGTCAATAAAATAGGATTAAAAACAAATTCATGATGGGCCTCCCTGGTGGCACAGTGGGTTAAGTGACACACTATGAAGCAGACCACAGCCATTGCAGCACGAGTTCGATCCCTGCTGCCGGTCAGGGAGGGGACCCACATGGTGTGGCAGACCTCTCCTGCCTCGCCTGCTGCTGCCCTCGGCAGTGTGTTTCAGTCAGTCTGCCTGTTCTGGTCCCCACTCTGTCTGGTGAATCCTCTCACCTCCCTCGACTCTGACCTGTACCCCAGCTCTTGTATGCATAAATGAATAAATCTCAAAAAAAATTCATGGTAAAATTCAGTTTTCCTTTATCTTTTAAGTTTTATAAATCATTAAAGTTTTCTTTTTTTTAATTCACTTTCATAATGCACATGGCAGCACAGGTCAACCCTTTATCACTGCATACACGTATGTTAAGAGGATACGCTCACACATTTTACTGATAGGAGTGTGTTACTTTTAAATGTTTGGAGATGATAATTTTGGGGTCAGGTAGGCTTAAGGCAAGGACAAAGAGTAACTTTCTCTAGCCTGCCACATACTAGAATTCCTAGAAGTAAGAGTGGGGGAGGGTGCTCTGCCCAGGCGAGAGGCCAGCCAGGCCTAGTGGTGCCTCACAGGGCCAATATGGTTCCTGCAGGCCTGTTCTAAAAGAGCTGGCAAAGGGTCACACTTTGCAAAGGGTGTCACACCTAATCAGGGTCGTTTAGTGGCAATACCTATGGTACCCCCGAGGGACAGTGTCTAAGAACCTGTTTCTTCCGTTGAGCACACAGAACCAGCTGACCATTCAAGGGCAGACCTCTCTGGAAGCTCTTCCACCGTAACTTTCAAACTGGGCCCCTGCCAAGTCAACTTTTATGATGGGAAAAACAGACCTTAAGAACATCTTGCAAATAGACACAGAGAAGAATAGCTGCTGGGTAACTGTATCCTGTGGGGCCTAGTCCAGCCCAGCCTGGCATAACCAGGCCCAGCGTGGCACTCCCAAGAGCAAGGGTGGTACCAAGGTGGGGAGACTGAAAGGAAGTTAAGGAAGCAATTAGAATGAAACAAGCAGAATTTCAGACCAGGAGATCCCAAACAGACTGTCAGAACACATTTGTTTGCTGTCATTACTCCCAGGCAACAAGGCAGCTCTTTTCCATGTTGTGTATCAACCAAGGCTGGTATTCAGGACTCCAGGAAAGGGTTTGGTTTTTTTTTTTTTTTTTTTTGCATAAATTATACAAAAATTTTATTCTGTCCTTTAAAGTAATAGTTTCAGACCTAGCCCTTCCAGCCAGCTCAAAGGAACTGAAAGGGCTTTGAGTTTCCTGTTTAGTAGCCAAAACCACTGATTCCTGGCCCCTTTGAAATTCTAAAAGGCAGCAATCCCTTTTAAAAGGAAGGCCACTGAAAAAAGGAATACTTTGGGGGCAGGGAAGTAGCAACAGAGAAATCATGTGAGTTCCTTCACTTCAATGACAGGCACAGTCTTCACCTTGGAATCCTGCTCATTTGAAGAGACTCAGGAAGTGCCTTTCAAGCCTTTAGGCTCCCTCCTCTCACTGGGAAGGGCAATCATAATCAATTTGGGTGTGTCTCAGAAGATGCACAGAGAGGTAAGGGTCATAGAACATGGTCACCCTAGCTATGACACCTGGGAGCTAGACAAACCCTTGCATATTAGTATTGGCATCAGCAATTCAGAAGCAAGTCCTGGTTTAACAACTTCAACTTATCAGCTACTTCACCTTAGGAGATCTTTTTCTCTTTTTATTTGCCTTGGTGACTTTGGTTTCCTCATTTCTCTTTTATGACATTTTACTGATGCGAGTTCATGTACATAAGACTACAAACCCCAGCATGCCATGAACCTGACTTCCTGAAAAGGGGAGTACGGCTAGGAGGTAGAAGTGAAGCTATGGGCCAGCCTAGGTTTAAAAGACTGCCTTTTGCTTTTCTGGCTTGAGACCCTGCTCTCAGCTCAAATAGTGCGGCTAACAGGACAGATGGCATCTTGTCACATGCTTGCCAATTAGTATCTCTTTCTGCCTCCCATTCTTTTTACTCTTTGCTCTCAGTCCCCTTGTATATGAACCTTAAAAAGAAAATATGCTCTCTGCATGTCCACCTTTAGGTCTTGTCCTGTGTTCTTAAGTGCACAGGTGAGGACTTAACAATCCAGACCACCCCAGTTTATCTCAAGGTTATCCTACAACAAATTTACTGGTATAGAGTTTTTTAAAAATTGAAGCATTTACCATACATTTGCATTACCTTTTAAACATACTACTCTGTGGTTCTTGGTATATTCACAAGATTGTACAACCAACCCCTATCTAATTTTTCACATTCCAAAATAAACTTCTTATCTTTACTATTCACCTTCTACATCCCCTACCCATACCCCCTGGTAACCATAATTCTACTTTGTCTCTATGGATGTGCTCAAGGCATTCACTCTACTGCAAAGGATGGTTATGATGATTTCTTTCTCAGCTACTTTCAGGAAGCTCAATGAGAAAGTAGCACAAATGCTAGATAGAGCTACATAGGAGAACTAATAAAACCCTCCCTTTGGGGTAGTAGCTAAATGTCTCAACCCATTTGACATATAGGGAAAGATCAGATAAATCCCCTTTCCTTTCTCTTGTCCATCCATGGTGAGGTCGGATGGAGTTTTCTGTTTAGGGTCAAAGTAAGCCACAGGATTCATTCCAAAGAGCTGAACACAAGCACACTGGATTCTGTTTGGGTTTCTACCCTTGAAATATATGGAGAAAGTGGGAAGGGTGATAATAAGGAACAATGAAAATGGTGAAAACTTCCAGAATTAAAAAATGAATGTAACTTAAAGAAATGGAATTGGCTAAAAGGGAAGATGATTAAAGGGGATTTCTTCCATTTATTTGGAAGTCCCATAGAGTCAGGAAATTCTTCCCTTTAATTAAACTAAGTCTCTCTTATTTCCATCTTAAGTCCATTTCCTCCTGAGTCTGTGGGACTTTCAAACCAGGATACATGTCACCAGGAAAGACTAGGGAAAAAACAAAGTCATTTATACGTGTTTATTGTTCACAAAGTTTTCACATATCCATTGATAAACGTTGAGATGGGTGAAAAGACATGTGTGCTCCCTGGTGATGAGATGGACTCCTACACCTCTCCTCCCATTTCTTTGAGGATGGTCTATCTCAAATTCATCCTCACATTCCCTTAACAGATGGAAGGAGGGGCAGGGAAAGGACTGGCTCTAAGGAGGAAATATCTGCCGGGTGGAGTCATAAAATTCCAAGGGCATGGGAGCATACACTCATGCAAGGAACTAAGGAACAGCAAAAACAAAAAAGTGGTGAGGGGCCTGGGTGCCACATTTGCTGAAAGGGGAAAATTCTGAGCTTCTTAATGGTCAGTCCTTTCAGACTAGCTGCTTTCAGAAACAGACTTGGTGAAAAGAATAGAGTAAGATCCCGCAAGGTCTGCTCCTTTGTGGTGTGGTATGATGTCTGCCTATTGTTCAGTGGAAAGGACACAGGATTCAGAGCTAGGCAGGAACTTAGGCCCAACTCTTACTAAGTTGTAATCGGTCCTTATTAGGGCTGTCTGTAACCTTGGGCAAACGGCTTTATCTTTCTGAGCTTCAGGGACCCATTTATAAAAGGGAGAAACATGCCTATTCTATAAAGCCCTATTCCAGAGAGATGCTGTATTAAATAAATGTTGTGTTCATAAAGCCCCATTCTCAGCTAATAAAAAACATTTAATAAATGTTTGTTTCCTTTCACATACCACCAAAGAATCAGGATTTAAAATGGGAGCTGCATAACTAGTCTGGCAGGACTTCGATGTCCTACCAAAGCTTCCCCAGACTCTTTTCCAAACCTCCTTATAATTACAGACCCCCCCAGGTCTTCTCCCACCCCTTTCCTAGCTGTCCTAGAGGACTCCACTGTGGCTTGGGGCTGTGTGGTTGTTCTCTGCTGAACCAAGAGCAGGATAAAGCTCTCTCGTCTGTGGCACAGAGTTAGAACAGTAGATGCCAATGTAAACATGCAGCTAGTGGGAAAACAGATGCTGTCAACTCTCAACATACTATATTCCCTCCTTGTTCTCCAGAGTGAGGGAGGCATGGAAAGTATGTATTCTCCAGAAGGACAAAGGACAGGGCATGCCCATAATCAGACAAGCCCCATCATCTATTGAAGAAAGACTGGGTGTCACTCCCTTTAGCTCTGCTCAGGAAGTCCAGCTTATGAATTAGAGACTGGAAGTAGTGAAATCAGGATATAATGGCAGTCAGCCATTCATAGCTGGAGCCTTAGCAGTTCAAATACAGAGCCAAAACTTTAAGGGGGGATGAAACAATGGAGCTTGAAATTCCCCTCAAAACTATCAGACTTCAGAAAACAATTCACTATGTTGAAAGTTAAAAAGATAGCTAGAAGATAAAGCTAAAATTAAAAAGATAAATGTAAGTTAATATACCAAGAAAGAACAATACCAATTCCTGGCCTTATATTTTAATCTACATTTCTGTTCCAAGGCCATCTGGGAGCACTGGCAAATGAAAGTGTCCTTGTACCACAAAGGCACCATGGATGTCTCAAGTCAGTGGGCAAGCATGCTGACAACCATAGACTTTGAAGATAAGTCCTCCCCTGCAACCAGTCCATGCAAAATGGTCAGCAAAAGTTTCCCTTCAAGATTAAAGTCACACAGTATAGTGGAGATTGCTTTCGAAATATTTTCTAACAAACTTTCACTATATTGAAACTGGAGAGTTTATGAGATTGAGGTGGCGCATTAAAATAAATTTGGAAATTGTGAGCTAACAATAAGTTCACAATTAAAGAGTATGTATTATAAGCCAGGCAGGATTCAAAGTGTTCTAAAATAAGTAAATTCATCCTTTCAGCAATCAATAAGGTAGGTACAATCATCTTCCTCCTTTTACAGATAAGGAAAGTAAGACAGAGAGTGATTATGATGAGACACCCAAGATCAAACAACCAATACAGGACAAAGACCCAGGCAATCTGAATCCAATATAAGGGGAAATGAAGATGTAGTAAAAGGGTGGTGTCCAAGTGACTATCTTTAAGAAAGGAGCTTAACAGAATTAGGTCAAAAATGATACAGATACAAGATGTCACAATGTACAAAGAACTTGCTATTCAAGTGGTCTGCCTAGTTTCACATGGCTTATAATTTAAGGTCAGAACTTAAACCTACAGATTTTCTAGAGCTCCGAGATTTTCTATTGCACATTCACTTGGAAAAATCTGTCTCTTTGAAGAAGAAGGATGGCTAGAGCTGTTAGAACCAATGAAAGTCTCAGGCTATTCATCTTCCTTTGTTCTGGCTCCATATTTACTTAAAACAGCCTAAATTTAATTATCTCGCTCAAGTGGGTTTACCTTCAAGGAAGATAACACACAGTCTAAGTTTAGGATTACCTGTTCCACTGCAAATGAATGAATTAGAATTCTGTTCGATCAATTAGTTTCCTGTGAGTTCCGCTAAATTACTCACCAGAGCTTTGTCACCCTTGAGTGATTGGGCATAATTAAATTTGTAGACCTGGGACACTTCATGCTAAGGACCACCATGGGAATATTCTCTGCAATCCAGCCTGAAAACAGTCTCCCCAGTTCACTACTGAATGAGTGACTCTCATTCACAACCCATGAAAAAAGTAATTAAAAAGCACTGAAGGCCCTTAAAATATCTTCTTTCTTTAACACCAAGACATCATGGTAAGAGTACTTGGGGAGTTCACAAAAAGAACTATTTAACTAATTGCAGTCTACAGGCATCTCATACACTAGTTTGCAATTTAGGACACTAGTATGTTTGACTATTCAATTTTAATTTCATAGACCACTGGGATTTGAAAGAACCTACAGATAAACCACTCACCGGATGAATTGCTTCTTGTCCATCCTTTTCTACCATACCTCTACTTAGGTGTTTTCAGGGATAGGGAAATCACTACCACCAGAAGTAGTAAATTCTACCTCCAGTAGTTCTGACAGTATAAACATTCCTTATATGACCTAAACCCGGTCTTCCAAGAACTTCCTGAATCCCCTATCTTTATATAACTTTATAAACTTTATCTCAAGTTAGGGTTTAACTTGATGTGTTATCTTGTCCACATCACAATTTCCTTCCATGGGCTAAACTTATCTCAGTTTAATAGCATGGTATAATGAAATGATTATGTAGTTGGATGAACTATATTCAATTCCTAGTTCTGGCACTTTCTCTGTGTGTTCTGGATATGTTCACCTTGTTGATCTCAAGTTCATCACCCAAATGGAATAATAATGTCTACCTCACAGAAAATAATGCATCTGGCATCTATCAGGCACCCAATAAACAGCACTTATCCTCAGAGCAGTTCCTTCAAGTTTTCTGGTGGTAGCATGGTTTTGTCCTCACCAAGTTTACCACCATCACCTATACCTACCTTCAAAGTTTTCTTCTCCAGCAAAAAGATAATCAAAACACAAGGTCTTACTTAAACAACTGGGCCTCAGGCTGCACACGCAACTAAAACAGGTTTTTCCCTACCATGGCAGTTGTCCAGCATCGGGCTTTCCTCCAGTAAGCATATTAGCATATATCTGCATTCAGCCTCTGTAAGCTACCAGGGACTAGGTTTAGGAGTAGAGTTAGATGAAATAATTGTGAAGAAATAGCCTATGCTATTGAAAAGGGCCACGGTGGTGCTTGAAGAAATTGTAGCCAAAGAGTTCTTATTAAAGAGACATAAGCACGTAAGTGCTAGGAAGATTTTTGCATACAGTGCTTACCAAAGCACAAAGACTGGGTACGGGTGACTCCATATTCCTTCTACAAACAGAATATGACTGGGTCAGAATAACCAGCCTACTCCACCCTGTCAGGCAAAGCTAGATCATCTGCTTCCAACTAGCATGACATCCCTGGGCAGATCCCTGATCTTCTCAACTGAGAGTTGCATCATCTGTGAAATGAGGGGGTTGAGTAAAGTTTCTTACAAGGGTGAACATTCTGTGAGTCCATATTCTCAAGAGAATAGACGCCTTCCACATTAAACGAACATTTCTGACTCAGAGTTAGGCCTCTTCTGTCATGTTTTTAAACTTCCTGTTTATCTACAGAAAAGTGCTCATGGGCAGGAGTGACCTATCTTATCTGACAATTCCATGCACTTAAGACTCATCCTCACAAAGATTCTGGTGCTCTCTTCGCTGGCCAAAGTAAAAGCTGCAGGCACATTATGAAACATCTGGCACTGGAAAATCATCTCCCAGGCAAAAGTTTTTTAAATTAGACTCTAAAGTCGTCTATAATTGTTAAAAATAACAACAAAAACCCTAAAATTAAAAAATTGGGGGCAGGGGAAGGGAAGAATCTCAATGTCCAATAATAAGTGTGTATCTCAGAATCGTGATATGGGTTGCAAGATGGAATACTGCGCCTCCACAATTACAAGCTCACAAGTATTTAATGAGCGGCTGTGTCCCAGACCTTGCTGGGCACCAAGGAGAACTACAGTGAGTTGGGTTTGCCTTAATGGTGCTTACAATTTAACTAACTGGAAACGAAAATACAAAAAATGGATGTCACCCTAACACATTATAGATGTGAAAGGAGTTTTGGGAACATGGATTGGACTGGAGACAATGAGAACATTCTAGGTGAGCTGATTACAACTCACATAAAGTAAGGTGAAGCAATCAGGAAGCCTTAGCACAGTCTTGCTGTCTATCTACATCCCATCTCTTTCCTAGAGATAATTTCCTAAGATAATAACTCAGAAAAAGTCAGCACTGGTCCCTAGATGTTTGCAACATATAATAAAAACATTCTCCTGTATCATCCGTAGCTTGGTATCACCTCAGGGCACTATCACAAGTATTATCCAAACTTTGTAAGTGAAGAAGGACAATAGCCAAAGGAAATAAAGCTGGACCTGAAAGTCAAATCTTAAGAAGCCTCTGCCCCTTGGGTACCTACTTTGTTTTCAAGTGTGTGAGAGCACTATCTATTGTGCACACATCTACACACAGAGCATTCTTATCACCCCTCTGTTCACTGAGTTTTCCTTATTGATGGGGGTGTAGAGGGTGTGGGATCTTTAACAGCACTGGGCAGCAAATCTGAAAGCCTAACTTGTTAGTTTTTAAACAAGGACCAGCCAGTTGGACCACAGAGTGGGTGTTTTCAGGCAAATTCCATCACTTTCAAGTTGTTCCATGAACAGAGCCCAGCCAGCCTTTGATTTGGTCTAGAGAAGGACTCAATTAGCATCATGGAAACAGAGCAGATTTCAGAAAGGAAAGGTCAGCTTCAAGCCCTAGCATTTGCTATCAGTCATCTGCCAAGCAGGAAGCACTACTCAGATCTATTTTTAATCATCTTCCCCAGGCGAGGGCTCCTGGGAGAATGTAGAGGCCAGACTTATTCCAAGACAAACATCTAATTGCTACCTTTCTGTACACATTCTTAAATAATCTCTGGATACTCAAGACCAACACATGTTGAAGCCCAGTTCTGGGGTTCTGTCACTCTAGCAGCCACCTAAAAGATAACCTTTGGGGGGCCTTCCTGGTGCCACAAGGGGTTAAGCACCACACTATAAAGCATCCAGTCACTGCAATGCTTTCAATCCCTGGCCAGGGAAGGTGACCCACACGGTGCAGCAGACCTCTACTGCCTCACCTACTGCTCCCCTCAGTAGTATATTTCTGTCGATCTATCTGTTCTGTTCCCCACTCTGACTCTGAATCTTCTCACCCCTCACACCTCTGGTCTGTACCACAGCTCTTGTATGCATAAATAAATCTTTTTAAAAAAAGATAACCTTTGGGGACTACAGAACATAACAATTCCTACAAGGTTCCAGGTAATCTGCTTTGGTTGCAAGTGATAGGGAAGAGAGAAGAGGTGGAAGTTTAATTTCAGAACATGTTTATTTCCCAAAGCAGTTAACACTGGCAAAGATAACTGCAAACTTCCTAATCAGCCCCAATTTTATTTTAAGTATATCCATCACATCAGAAAGGTAAATTAAAACCAGTTTATCCAGCAGTAACTCATCTGTTACTCAAGATATGGATTGGCTTAAGGAAGGAAAGATCTCAATTCCCAGGGACCAGCCTGTGCTATGGCTGCTCCATGCAGGCACAAGAACATTTTGTCCATTGGCTTCTTCCCATACTGACTTGCAGCAGCACTCATGTCTCAGTTCCACCCAACCCAAGGAATGAAACATCTCTGTGAGGTCTGGACAGGGACTCTGGCACGGCCATGGCAGATTTTGCAGAAACAGAGTCTGGCTCAGGAGGAGGCCCCTGCATTCTCCCAGCCCACACATTTAACACAGAGTCTCCTTGTCTCTTGACACTTAAAAATGCTCAACCTCCAATTTCTACCCTAAGGTAAAGTCTAAGCATATGTACAAATCTGTGCCTTAGCCAAGATATATCTGCCAATAAAGGACTAGGGCCAGGAGCTTAGCCACCTTCCAGAAATGGCCCTGTCAAACACAATACTGAAGAGCTACAGGATGTGTTCTGTCCCAAAACAAAGTAGTGGGGGAGGGGTATTAGCCCCCTATCTATCCTCCCACTTCCCCCCTCTTAGGAGTTTATCTGTCAGTGAGAAGCCAGGCCCTGGGAAAGCTAAACTGAAAGGGCACCTTGGCTGTGGGATCTTTGCCTGAGAACATGAAATAGGAGACTAGGTATTTGGGGCAACTTATTAACACCAGCAAGAGACCAGCCAGAGGACCAGGGAAGGTACTGACAGGTAGCCATGTGCTTCACAGAAGATCTCTCCTCCTCCTCTCAGTGGCATGGAACTCTGCTCCAGTGAGCTGGGGCACACATGTCCATGAAAGGAAAAAAAAAAAAAAAAGGCACCACTGCACAGAGTCATCCCCCTGACCCAGTTGGACTACAAATTAATTAGGACTTCTGGGTCCGGCTGACTCTTAGTTCCTCTTCTTGTCTGGTTTCAGAAGCAAGGAGAGTAAAATACCTTAAGAATTAACATTTTTAAGCACCCAGGGTGGGCAAGAAAGATGAATTTTTCTGCCCCTATTGAGGATCACCTGGGCTCTTCCCTCACCCCTCTCCTGTTTGCCAAAGCTCTATGAATCAGAAAACCCCATTTTAAAAAAAAGAACAGCTTGGGCCTGCCTTGGTGGCGCAGTGGGTTAAGCAAGACATTATGAAGCAAACCGCAGCCACTGCAGCACAAGTTTGATCCCTGCTGCTGGCCAGGGAAGTGACCCACATGGTGCAGCAGACCTCTCCTGCTGTGCCCGCTGCTCCCCTCAGCAGTGTGTTTCAGTCTGTCTGCCTATTCTGCTCACCACTCTGTCTCTGGTGGATCCTCTCACCCTCCCCCCACTCCTGTACTTCTGGCCTGTACCCAGTTCTTTTATTTTTTTATTCATACATCTTAAAAAAAAAAAAAACAGCAGAAGACACCTGGCTGCTCTGGTTGGTCCAACTTCAAGACCCCAGGAACAGGAGGTGACCTTGAGTGTTTGGAGTCAAACTGAGTAGGAAGAACCAAGAGAATAGGCTACTTGGGTTCCTCTGCTAATTCAAAGCAAGAAGTAGGCTGTGTGGTAGAGTACTTGGTATGGATTGGAAGTCAGACCTGAATTCCAATTCTGGTTCTATCATTTCCTAACTGGGTCCCTTTGGAGAACTCTAAGTTTTATTTTCTCCATCTGAAAATGGAGCCACAGCATTTTCCTCTGGATGAGACAAAAGATAGCCACCACATTAAAAGTGCCCAACACAGGGCTGGCACCTGGTGAACACTCATTAAAATGACACTTGCCGGGCCTCCCCGGTGGCGCAGTGGGTTAAGCAACACACTATGAAGCAAACCGCAGCCACTGCAGCACGAGTTCGATCCCTGCTGCCGGCCAGGGAGGGGACCCACATGGTGCAGGCAGACCTCTCCTGCCTCGCCCGCTGCTTCCCTCAGCAGTGTACTTCCATTGATCTGCCTGTTCTGCTCCAGCTCTCTGTGGTGAATCCTCTCACCAACCCCCCCCCCACACCTCTGGCCTGTACCCCAGTGCTTGTACGCATAAATGGATAAATCTTTTTAAAAAAAAAATGACACTTGTCATCACTGTAAGAAACATTCAGCGATCCCTTACTTTTTCAAGAGTGTTAGTCAAAAACATCCTGAGGGCTTTTGGGGCATCACAATGAGTGGAAAGAGCCAGCTGGTAGGGAGCAGGGACTGTGTCTATACAACACGTGTAGCTATTTTCCAAGTACTGAGACCACTGTCTTAGAGCAGTGGTTCCCAAGTACTAGTACTAGCTAGACTGGAATCTCACAGGGGGAGAAGAGAAGTGCTTGTTAAAGATACAGATTCTCAGGGCCTCTCTAGTAACACAGGGGTTAAAGTCTCAGCACAAGCAAACTATCACCAGCCATTGCAGCAAGAGTTCTGTTGATCCCCAACCCCCAATTCCCAGCCTGGGAGCTAACCCAGACCTCTCCTGTCTTGCCTGCTGCTCCCCTCAGCAGTATATTGAAGTAGATCCCACTGTTCTGCTCCCCACTGTCTCCGTTTAATCCTCTCACCCTCCTGCACTCTCCTCCAGCCACCTCTGGCCTATACCCCAGTTCTTGTATGCATAAATAACAATAAATTAAAAAAAAAAAAAGATACAGATTCCCACTAGGTCTAGGACCAGGGTGAGGTGAGCCAGAAAGCTACACAACATTTAAGGAGGTACTCTCACTCTGATCTGCTGCCCCTATAAACACCCATGTACAAGCCTGGGAGTGAGGGACACTCCTTAAATCTTTAATTCTGTGTTCCACTTGGACCTACAGAATAGGAATTTCTGGGGGTGGCTGGAGAACAGGTTATTCTTATGTGCTATGACATTTGGGAATCACTGCCTAAGAATTCCCGTTTTCTAAAGGCAGTTTCAACTACTCTTAGGCAGACCCTAAAATAAACAAACACTGCAGAAACCACTTATTTCCTCCCAGCTTGTCCCAAAATGGTCAGCTACATCAAAAGTCCTTCTGAAATGTGCATCTCAGTTCTCCCTTTACAGAAATAGAAAACTCATAAATGTGGGGTTGCAACTGGGGACCTATCTATGATGACACTGAGTGCCTCAAGAAGCCAGGAAGGTCATGTGAGAGAGTCTCTGGCCCAGGAAATAAGGGAACCCAGGCCCCAGGGAACATCTCTGAAAGGCCCGCTCTCAGTTTGAAGTGCTTGGTGTTTGCCAATGATTTATCTGGTTGCTGTTTAGCTGAAGGCCTCACTGGGTAGGACTGAGCATGATTAGTAATTACAGCCACTGACTCAATTATTGGTGTTTATGAACTTTATACAATGCCAACATTCCTATTCACAATAGTCTTGTGGATGTACAATTTATGGAAGCTGGTAAGTTGATTTTCCAAAATAGGCAATGTTGTAATATTCCAGTCCAATCTCGAGTCAAATGCTATCACTCCCTCTCATAAAACATTTTAGTGGTTCACCACTGCATTCTGAGTTCCTTCGCTGGGCCCTCTGGCCCTGCCTCATACAACCTGATACTGCTTCCCTTGCACCTGTCTTATCAGCTCCTGAAGTTGCTCTCCCCTAGAATGTGCTGATTTGGGATTCCTCCTGAATTCACATAACCCATTTCTTCCACATTCCAATCATGTAGCCCAGGGGTCAGCAAACAGTACAGAGGGGTTAACTGGACTTCTCTCACCTGTTTTATAAATAAAGTTTTACTGAACACAGTCATGCTCATTTGCTTATTTATTCTCTATGGCTGCAGAGTTGAGAAAAATTGAGACCATATAGCCAGCAAAGTTTAAAACATTAGTATCTGATTTTTATAGAAAAAATTTTGCCAGCTCCAGTTCTAGCCCAAGGAAAAGGAAATAAAGACTCCAAACAGTCCTCCAAGAGACTGGCTGTCCCTATGCTGGAAGTCAGTAGACCAACTGGCTTTCGCATGATGTCATTTCTCTTTTTAGTACTGGTTATAGGCCCCTGAGCCAGGATGAGATCTGCCCTCTCAGAAAAAAGAGAGGCCTAAAATACCTAGCATATGGCCTGGTATATAACGGTGCTCAGGAGACGCTTATTGACAGACAAAGGCAGGGGAAGTCAGCCAGTCTGTTCCCCGGAACAGAAGTCCATCCTCCCTCCTGTTAGTTTCAAGATGACCAGTCACACAGGTGCCTGCCAGCAGCCTGGTGACCTAGATTTGTCAGACCTTATCTTATCAGCTTTCCTTCTCCTTCCTAGTATATTTACTCAGCACCTACCCCCACAGTGCCCAGGGCAGACTGGCCAGTTGTTTTATAAAGAAAGAGACAGACTGGGAGGAGATTTCCTCCCCCACACATATACTTTGCTTTTTTTCTCCCCCCTCTTCTGAGAGGAGGATCAAAAACTAAAGGATTTGGAGATTAAAAGAGAGCTCCAGGAAGTCTGGTTTCTCTCTGTAAGGTTTCCTGGGTGAATTTGTTTGGGGTCACCCTTAAAGGTGTCCTCAGAACCCTACTTGGTCATTTAGAAACTTCTACAACAAAAGGGGAGAGGCCAGCTGTAGGTAAACAAATGGGCCACCCCCCCCCCCACCCCCAGTGAATGGTGAGAGGCCTAGTCCTGAGAACAAACACTACCCCCAGAGACCCAAGTGGCTCTGCGTCTCATTCACAGGCGGCAGTTTTACTAGGCTGAACTAACTCAGGGCCCACACTGCAGGGGGGAAAGGGACAGTGGGGATGGAGGAGCTCTGCACATGAAAATCAGGCAAACCGAATGGAAAACAATATGGAAACGTTGGCTTCTCAGCTGTCCCACAAAACCCCCGCAAACCAAGCTCAGGGTGGAGATCCCCACTTCTACGCCTAGCTACTCCATCAGTGTGCTTTCCAAAATCTAAAGTGTGTTCGGGCAACACATACATTTGCTTATCATTGTATCCCCAATACCTAAAACATAAGGAGCTCACTAAATGAGGGTGAAATTATAGGATGTAGCAGAGGGCCTAGTACATAGGTTTCACTCTACGATCTTTGTTTTAACAAGGAAATGCTTCTTGGTGCCTTCATTTTATCTGTTGGAAAGCTGAGGTCACAACTATTCTTGGTGTGATTAACCCTAATAGGGAAGAAATGGGTATCCCCAAAGGTTGATATTTTTCTATTTGACAACCAAAAGTTGCCCTGTCAATGACTTCTAAGTGTTGGTGGCCAGGGTGAGGAGAGAGCCAGTGCCACCTGCTCTTCTACCTCTCGTCATCATTTGGTCTGGAGGGAATTTATGGGCTGATTAATTAGGTGACGGGGTGGTTGCCAGGAAAGGGGAGGTTCCAGGTTCCCTGCCCCACTCAAGGGAGGTTGGAGCTGAGCAGGGGGGGGAAGAAGCTGAAGAGAAGACTGGGGATGGAAGGAAGCAGGATGGAGAGCCAAGGAGACATGTGGAGCAGAAAGACATGTGAAGAAACTGCACTTGCTTCTTGGTCCTGGACTGGTTGAAACAGACATGGGTTAGAGACTGGTGGAAGGTTAACAATAGCAGCCTTTATCTTAATTTTGCTCCTTTTGTCCCAGATGTGCTGTGTCCCTTCTGCCCCTTTCCTATGGATCCCCATCAGAAGGTTCCTTTGACTTGTGGCAGGCTTCTGGTCCTCAGTGGTCTTGCTTTGGGCCAACCCTGTTTGGCTGGACACAGGTGCTTGATTAGGAAACTATATTCTTTGTCTTCTCTTTGTTGCACACTAATTGTATTAAAGTTCCCTTTCATTGAAGGTCTTACACACTAGAGTATGTTTTGTCTTCATGTGGCAAATAGAAGAACCTATTTAGAATGGGCAGGTCTGGGGGTTCTGGGATATCCCTTTTCCCTGCCCAGTAACAATTAGATATTCTTGTTTTAAGCAACAGCAGTTCACTCCAAGTCACTATCCAGCCATGGGCAGCAGACAATGGGGAGCAGGGCCAAAGCTAAAGTTCTCCCTGGCTGGGCAGCCCCTGATCCTAGAGATAATACTGTGGGTCACCAAGTCATATCTTTCACCCCTCAGGAGTAAGCTTAGTGCATTGAATGTTAGAGATTCTTTTGGTTTTTGCATTTCAAAAAATAAGGAAAATGGCTCCTTTCAAAGAACCTCATCCTACCCCCACCTTGAAGCACCAGGGTGAGCCAAACTGACGAACTACTACACTAACACCCAGACCCAGATTTCTCTTCCAGAAGCCTGGAGGTCTCTGTTACTGGTTGATGAATAGTTCTGTGCGTAAACCACCATTTGGCAGTCAAGAAGGGAAGGGTGACTTTCCCACTTAGATTCTAGAGAGGCCTCACAGTTACTTGTAGGTAAGATATTCCCCCCTTCCCCCACTGCCAAAGCCAGAGTGGAGACTGCTGATTTATTTAATTAGCTCCAGAGAACTGCTGGTCCCTTTGGAATAAGAGACTCAATGATTATAGAGGCTTCAGAAGGTCATTGAGGGCAACTGTGTAGTTTAAGGACAATAACTGAGACACATAAAAGGGAAGGAGCAAATACACCTGGCTTGTTATGGGTGTCAGAATCTAGATGTCTGAATGCCATTTTCTGTTTGGTTTTGCTTAATGAATATTCACTGACAATAATTACTAAAACTTCTTGAGCATTTAACACATGTCAGGCACTGTGACAAGTACTACATATTGATTCACTCACTTTAATTTCCACAGATCTCCTAGGTATCTATCATTAATGTAGTCCCATTTTCCCAATGAAAGCCTTAAGTCAAGAGGTTACCAGGACCTCCCTGGTGAAACCTCCATAGTCACTGCAGCAAGAGTTCGATTTCTGGCCAGGGAGCTGACCCACATGGCGCAGCAGACTACTCCTGTCTCGCCTGCTGCTCCCCTCAGCAGTGTATTTCAGTAGATCTGCCTGTTCTGCTTCCCACTGTCTCTGGTGAATCCTCTCACCACCACCCCATACCTCTGGTCTGCACCCTAGTTCTTGTATACATAAATAAATAAATCTTTTAAAGAAGACCAAGAGGTTACCTAACTTGCATAACTATAAAGGTAATCTCGGTTATTAAGAGACCACACCATTAAGTTACGTTACCAAGCATCTGTTGCTGCTGTATTAGAATCAGATAGCCACTGATGTGAAAGGAACCTTTATCAACAGTCTAAACTAATGCCTCATTTGGATGAACAATAAGGACAGCAGTCTTGTCCAAGATTGACAGGTTTATTCTCCTTTACTGCCAGCCCTCTCCCAGGGCTGCCTCTCTCCAACATTTACATGTAAGGCAGTGTGGCAGGGAGGAGGTGGCAAAGTACAAAGTCAAGAGGCACTCAGTGTCTCTTGGCCTTGCTTTTTCTAATCCATAAATTGAAGAGTTGAACTAGAACTAGAAAACCCAGGTTTGAAGGCCCTCTCTGGCTCTGACATTCTGAGAGTCTATGACCCCAGGTAATTGGGAAGCTTGTTAAACAAAAAAATTACACGTAAAAAGTGTAATCACAATAGGGCCTCCCTGGTGGCGCAGTGGGTTAAGCAATGCACTATGAAGCAAACCGCAGCCACTGCAGCACGAGTTCGATCCCTGCTGCCGGCCAGAGAGGG
>JAGFMF010011637.1:572992-632039 GCA_019455555.1 Galemys pyrenaicus
GCTCCCCGCTCTCTGTGGTGAATCCTCTCACCCCCCCACCTCTGGCCTGTACCCCAGTGCTTGTATGCATAAATAAATAAATCTTTAAAAAAAAAAAAGTGTAATCACAATAGAACAGATTATATTATTACAGAATAGCTATTATCAATTGCCAAGGAAGCACCAAGCAGTGAGTTCTACAGATATTCAGTGGAAAGAATTCCCGGAGAAGATATATTAGAAAATATATAAGCTGGCCTCAGTTGTAAGAAAAGATGAAACCTTGCCATTTGTGGCAACACGGATGGAACTGTAGGGGGTTATGCTAAGCAAAATAAGTCAGGAGAAAAGACAAATACCAGAGTTCATTCATATGTGTAGTAGAGAGACACAAAACAAAGGAACAGATATACCAAACCAAAACAAATTGTAGGAATCTGACTGTAGAACTGAAGCCAGCAGAGAACAAAGCAGGGAGGGCAGCCCAAAGGACTGTTGGTCGGTGTGGTATAATAACATATGTCTGAAGTGTGACCCTCTGTGCCTAAATCATATATGGTGTTGTAAACCACTGCTACCTCGCAGTGCGGCTGTACCACTCCAGATGCCAGTGCTCAAACAAAAAATATAGGGTGCAGCAAGTCTGACCCCTTTTCTTGCTTCCAGGGAAAACACCTCATTGAGAAGAAGTTTCTTGGGATTTTGAATGGAACAAACTTACAAACACAAGAAGCCTTACTGAATGCTGAGACTAATGTACAAACTTTACGACTGGAATCTTACAAACATATGCAAATCAGAGTTAATTTTCAGGGTACCCCTCATAGCTCAAGTCAGTGTTTCCTCTTGGTAGTTAAAGAAACCACACAGAAAGAATCACATTTGAGCAGATTTGTGCTCCAGTTGACTGAAATCTGCAGCAAAAACACAAATGGTTCACCAGATTTGGTCCCTGGCAGCTCCCTTGATAATAAATGGGTGAGCACTTTTACTTGTGCCCAGATCATTAATTTTTCACAGGAAGCAGGCATGGCTGTGGCACAGGTCTGCTTCTCATCTAAAATTGAGTCCATTCCTGAACACAATTCCTCTTTTCATGGTTATAATGACTTTTCATCATTTAAGAATTTTTTAAGACCCTAGAATGACTTTACTTCTTCCCCTAGCAGTGGTCAACAGTATTTACTGAATGATCACCAAGTCCACACAACTTCAGGTCCCTGCAGTGCACATACACTAGTTTCTCCATTTCTAGTCTTTTGCTCAGCAGTTCACCCACACACAATTGCAACATTTGCCATCTCAGGGCAAAGCTCTGGTCATGCCATTACTTCCTCCTAAGTATTCAGTGGCAACCAACTGCCAGCAGGACAAAGTTCAAACTTCTAGTCTTCCAACAATCTGGTTTCAACCTACTTTCAGTCTGTTACACAATTCCTCGAGATCCAACCCAAAAGAATGGCTGCTCCCCCACATGCTTCCTGCCTCCACTTCTTTGTTCATGCTGTTCTTTTTACCAGGCCCTTCCCATCAATTTCCACAAGTATAGGTTATAGCTTCAAAACACATCTCAATGTCACTGTCTATCAATACTTCCCAGAACTTCAGTTTCTACACAAATGGATCTTAAAAGTTTATTTGACTGAAAACCCCTTTGAGATCCTGATGAAAGCTGTGGATAGAATCCTATCTTGAAAAATATACAGTGTTAAGGATCCCTTACAATTCAGGCACCCCAAACCCCTTAAGTCTGCCTCAGTCTGAAGAGTAACAATAGTGATTCGCTCAAACTTTCAACAAAAATCTATAAAGACACTGTTCTAGACATACAAAGACAACATGAAAATCAAGTGGTCCATGGTTAATGGGAGACACGCATTGTTACACTGTGATAACTGCTTTAAGACAAATAAGATGGAGATAAGCTTGAAGTGATGACTTATGACTTTCTCCAAATAGAATCAAAGCTCCTTGAGGATAAAATCCTTGAGAGTAGTTGCATAACATCCAGTACACTGCTGTAGCACACACACTACATGTTTAGTATTTATGCGATGACAGAAAATAACCCAATGAGACAAAAGAACAAGGGTAAGCACACTTCCTCCTGCTATCACCTACACACCAGAGGCTTGTGAAATCCAGTTAAGGTGGCACCGTCTTGGAAATATGCTATACAAATTATCCCAGTTTAAATTAAGGTTTATCTCACCCCAAAATATTCTCTCATCTCCATCCCCCTGAGGATGGGGAAGATAAATACTATACGTATTTTACAAGCTTCATATGATTTCTATTCAATAAAACACACTAACCTAACCACATCCCTTTGGAAATTTCCAACACAGATTTGGTTCACTTGTCAACCCTTCCTGGTTCCTCTTCTGTTCTGGAAGAAGGCAAAGGAACTAACGCCTCATTAGACTTTCAAACAACTGAGGAAAAGAAGTCATTTTGAGTTGGGTATGTGAATTTCTTTATATAAGCTAATGAGTGTGTTTTGAAAGTGAGCATTCTGGGCTATGTTGGAAATCTTCCATAATGTATCACTTCTGCCTTTGCTACACTTCTGAAATGTTCCTTAAGGAACAAATATTCAACAAAGCTTTGCAAACACTACAGAAGAAGAAAAGGCCCCCACTATGTTTGCAAAGGAAGCAAAAGTACCCACCATGATATGAGTGATACAGTGTGGTTGTCCTCAACCTTTTGTTTCTTTAGAGCCCATCAATCATTCTAGTAAAGGGCCAGGGTCCTCCCATTTTAGCAATTTTAAAAAAAGCTTACTTTTGTTAAAAGCTTACTTTTAATGGGATAGAAATAAGTTTTTATGTGCAAACTTTTTTTCTCCCTCCTGCTAGGATAGAAATAGATTTTATTGAACTAGGTTTTTCATAAAAATCATTGTCATATATCCATTGGCTATCAAAATTCTCTCAATGAATAAAATTAGAATTCAACATATATTTTTCAAGTTCTATAAGCTCACAGAATTATCCTCAAGAGGCATATCTTATTGTACATGTTTTTTTAAATATTTCATTTATTTATGCATACAAGAAGTGGGGCCAGAGGCTTGGAGGGTGGTGAGAGGATCCACCAGAGACAGAGTGGGGAGCAGATAGACTGAAATACACTGCTGAGGGGAGCAGCGGGCGAGGCAGGAGAGGTCTGCCTGCGCCATGTAGGTCCTCTCCCTGGCTGGGGATTGAACTCGCACTTCTGTGCTGTGGATGCTTCACAGTGTGGTTCTCAACCTGCCGTGCCACCAAGGAGCCCTGTACATGTTCTTTATGGACCACGATGCTTCATGTGACATAGCAGTCACTAATATTACTAATGTAATCTAATGCTCAGTGTAACTTTCTCCAGGGGACATAGAGAAAAAGAAATAGTGGATTTTTAGAAATCTGTCCCTGTATTTTTTTACATGATATTTTTAGGACATAATTTGTATTAATATTTTTGAGAGTTGTTTTCATTACACATTAAGGACAAGCTGGTGAGCAGTGGGAGTTAAGAGAAACAAGTCTCTGATGGGTAAAGTAGACAGGCTGAGACAGAGTTATATGCCTCTATAATGGCACATTCTTAATATACACCACCTCTAGGTCATTGTGTTAAGGCTACAAGTCTTTTTAAAGAATCACTGGAGCAGAACACCAGTGTTCTGAAGCAGAGGTGAAATGTCAAAAGGACAACTGGACCCAACACAAAGCTTTAGAACCTCTTGCTCCCTGCTATTCTTCTTAAAGTTAATGCTGCATCTGAAGTCTAGGCAGGACAGGGAAATCCAAATGTCACCACTAAAACCCCAATGCAGCCCCATAGGGAACAAAAAGAATCTGCCTCCTAAAAACTCCCAGTCTCAGAAGGACTGTCCTGACTGAAAACCACCCAAGTCAGAGTTGCTCACAGCTTCTTGGCACAACTGAGGGGTGTGAAGCAGAGAGGCTGTGTGACCTTAAGCTGATCGATGAGCTGCCCAAGGACTGACTTCTCATGAAAAGAGGCTGGGATAGATGATTTGCAATTCTGGAATTCTGTATTTACAGAAATTCACCAGAGACAGTCTGAACCAAAGATATGACATAAAAAGCAATAGGGAAAGTAAGTTGGATGGAAAGCTAAAGATTTCTTCCTTCCACCTGCATTGTCACTCTACTGCCTCCTACAACACCTTCCCTCCAAGGACCCAGTGCAATAGAGCAACCTGTCCCTTAGCCTGAAGCACTGGATTCAAAGTGGGTTCATGATCGATTATCCAATTCACTTTTCCTAAGTGATCTGCTCTACAATGCCATGCAAGTGCTAGCAAGCAGGAAGCAAGAGAGGTCTCCAGAAAATAGTTTCATAAAAAAGCTTTGTGAGATGCAGATTTTCATAATAGATAGTATCCTCTGGAATGAGCAATTAGATTGTTTTTCACTCAGGACAACTAATTGTTCCAACTGAAACCATTATTATTTTATAACCAAAGTATATTTTTATACTAGGGTTTGCACCATTAAGAAACAACAGCATGAGCAATGCTTCATGCCAACTCAAAATACTTCTGCGGGCACTCTAGAAATTAGACCACAACACCCCCAATGAAAGAAACTGTAGGATGCCTCAGCAAATTCCCTAGATAGTTCTGTCATCAATTCAAAATATCAGTGCCCCCCGCCCATCCTACAGAACAAATGCTTTTACCTTCTGCAAACAAATGCAACTTTGCTGTGGTTTTCTTCTATTGCTCTTACTCTTGTATCCATCCTGTGCTCCAGGTTCTAAATCAAACTCCCTTGGCTAAACTAATCTTGCTTGATGTCAGAGGGTAACAATCCCCTCTACCCTTCACCCTTTTTCTTTTTTTGACAGCAAAGCCAAGAATAGCAAAGGCACTATTTTATATTTGCATAAAGCTTTGTGATTTGCAAGCCACCCACACATCCATGATCTCATCCAGTCTCATAATAACCCAATGAGGTAAACCTGCCTCCACTGCCCACCCCCTCCTCACCACCATTCAAAAAAGGTGTGCCCACCTCATAGGAACAGCATGGCAACAGCACATAGTTAGCATAGAATGGGTACTAGCTAGCTGCCATTAAACACAGCAACTAATATTCTGCTCATTTTAGTAGTGAGAAACAGACTCAGAGGTTAGATGGTTGATTCCAGCGACTAGGCCTCTTAGGCTTCTAGAGTAAGCTGGAAGGAGGAAAGCCCAGGACAGAGTTCTTTTCACCAATGTATCAATATGTCCTACTTGTTTGAAACTTTACAGTTTCACATTTCCAAGTAGGTTTAGCTACAGTGATAAGAAGGCAGCCTGGATTCCTGATTCCGTTCCCCATTCTCTGCCAGTCATACACTCAGAGCTTTGGTTCTTTGGACCTTTGTGTTGCCTTCTCCATAATGAAGGCAGACTCACTTTTTTAAACAAACAACAGAATGTCAAATCCAGATGAAAGGCTCTATTACAAGTACAAAGTATCATTTAATTACACTGCTGCTCTAGTTATCTGCTTCCCAGCCCCTAACTCCCACTGGGTGGATTCTGAAACCACACAGGAGATTATGTCAAGAGGGGAGAACAGGAGAGACATTCTCTCCCTGAACTTTCTTAAATGGAAGAGAGAAGCAAAATGAAAAGAAAGACTCATTTTACAAGGAGGGGGCTGCAATGATCTCTCCGTTAGCAGACCCGCATAAGAATCTATAGATTATTTAGTGCCGGGGGTGGTTGTGGTGTGCAATAAAGGAATCTTTGTGAAATGCCAGCCACAATTCTCTCACTCCCCACAGCCAGGCATTTAACCCAACTCTAAATCATCAAGCTCTAATGCACCCCATCTGTGCACCAGTTGTAGCCAGTGAAACTAAAGCCTGTGCTGACTTTGGCCTGGACTTGTGAATGAGTCCTTCTGCCCCAAAGCAGGCAAGGAGTACAGAAGGCCAGCAAAGTCTTTTTTTGTTCATTGCTGTTTTCTCCCAAGCTCCATCCATTTATTTCCTCATGCACTGAACTCCTGCCAAAGATAGAAAGCTGGTAGAACAAGGCCCCAGGAAGTAAAGGATGTGTAGGAGCTCCTGTGAGAGAAGAGGGGAGGTGAAGTAAAAGAGCTACTCTTGGCAAGGCACAGGAGTCTAAATGTTCCTACCTGCATATTCAGAGAATGTGGTTTAGTTCTGAGTGGCTGGAACATAAAACAAAGAACTGGAGACCTAATTAAAAAGCTGGGCTCTCCCAATCACCCAAGGCCTTTTGCAACAGGTCAAAGAGATAAGATATATGTGAAGATGGTCTTGGCAGCTCCATGTATTTAATTCTTCCCATAGTCAATTCTTCCCATCTTGTGAGGCCCAGCTCAAACACCCCCTCTTCTAGAAACCCCGGAATAAACTCAAAGTAATTGTTCTCTACTTTGAGACTTGAGTTCTTGGACAACATGAATCTCAACTTTTGCGACTATATGACTACTATCACCTACCTGGAAAGCTTCTTAAATCCTTCTTATGATGGGCCCCCTTGGCGGCACAGGGGGTTAAAGTCTCAGTACTAACAAGTTGTCACCAGCAACTGTGGCCTGGGTTCGATCCCCAGCCAGGAAGCTGACCCACATGGCGCAGCAGACCTCTCCTATTTTCCCCGCTGCTCCACTCAGCAGTGTATTTCAATAGATCTGCCTATTCTGTTCCCCACTCCGTCTCTGGTGCATTATCTCATGCCCCTCCACCACTGACCCACACCTCAGTTTTTGGAAACATAAATAAATAAAAATAAATCTTAAAAAATTTGCAAAATTCTTCTTAAAAAGCCTTCTAAACGAGGGTTAAATAACATTTATAAAATATAAAGCAGTTTTTAATATATAGAAGGTGCTAAAATACATTTTTATTGATACCTCAATTTCTATGATACACAGCACTTCATCCCTGTATTCCACTTTCTCTTGAGATTTCCAGAAATAGGACAACTCACATTTTTCCTCCAAGCTTGCTGGCCCCCTTCCAAAGTAAGGAAGTCTGACTCCTCTTTTCCCTCACTGATATAGCCTCCCCACACCCAATCTTCCAAATGAAGAGTTCCCAAAAAATTCAAGAGGATTGAGACAAGATGCGTCTGCTGGTAGAGGAGGAAGCTGTAGGCTGCTAAAACATAAACAGCACAAAGGACAATATTCACCAGCACATAAAGAAAGGAAATGGGGGCCCGCCCTGATGGCGCAGTGGGTTAAGCAACGCACTATGAAGCAAACCGCAGCCACTGCAGCACAAGTTCCATCCCTGCTGCCAGCCAGGGAGGGGGCCCACATGCCGCAGCAGACCTCTCCTGCTGTGCCCGCTGCTTCCCTCAGCAGTGTGTTTCTGTCGATCTGCCTGTTCTGCATCCTGCTCTGTCTGGTGGATTCTCTCACCACCCCCACACCTCTGGCCTGTACCCCAGTGCTTGTATGTATAAATAAATAAATGTTAAAAAAAAAATTTAAAAAAAAAAAAAAAGAAAGGAAATGGGCCAGAAGAAAGGGATGGAAGGATCTGAGGTTTAATTATGTGGCAACTCTAGATCCTGGAATAAGTTTAGAAATAATTCTGGTCTCAGTCTTGAGTTGTGAAGCTACACTACCAGACATGGGTGTTCAGGCAGCCTTCTTCAACAAGCTGGAAGGGACTGGACTAGAACTATAGATACTTTATCCTTATCTGTCTGGCGCTACCAAGCCAGATGCAAAAAAAGTAAAGTCCTAAACAGATCAAGAACACTAAATCCTAAATCTTTAAAACGATACCTGGGGTGGGGGGGCCTCCCTGGTGGCGCAGTGGGTTAAGCGACGCACTATGAAACAAACCACAGCCACTGCAGCACGAGTTCCATCCCTGCTGCCGGCCAGGGAGGGGACCCACATGGTGAGGCAAACCTCTCCTGCCTTGCCCACTGCTTCCCTCAGCAGTGTGTTTCAGTCAGTCTGCCTGTTCTGCTCCCCACTCTGTCTCTGGTGAATCCTCTCACCCCCCACATCTCTGGCCTGTACCCCAGCTCTTGTATGCATAAATAAATAAATCTTAAAAAAAAAAACTATACCTGGGTCTACATAAAGGTTTTTTCTCCACCCACCTAACCCTCCCACCATGACCCATCCTCACTCCCCTTCCCCTCTGCCCCTCTGCAGCCAATTTTAGGGAAATGAGATAGACCCTAAGGAAGGATGCTTTTGATAGAGAAAAGTCCCCTATAAATCTTTACCCTTTTCACATCGTCTAATAAAACCTGTTTCTTCTCCCCATGGAAACTTAGGACAAAGAGGGAGGCAGCTCCCCTGAGAATGCTGCCTGAAGGGGCCAGTTCCTGAAATGCACTACTGGGATATTGGGTTCATTCATTTATAACACAGCCCCAACCTGAAGAAGCATTTGCCAAGGCTCCTCAGGGGAAAATAGAATTCCATTCTTCTGACTGTGATCAAATATCACACCTATTAACTCATGCAGAAGACCTAAAGGTACAGATATCAGTGGGTCAACTCTTCATCAGACCTCCTAAAAGACCCCGTATTTAGTCATTCAACAGTCTCACAAGCTACCTGGGCAACATCTTCTCTTACCTCAGCTAATAAGCCCCTCTTACAAGAAAGTTAGGTTCCACCACTTTTGTAAGAAATTATATTCCAAGCAGGCAGCACTCTGCAGCAAGCTGAGTTAAAGGCTCCAATCTCTTCTTAGCCACTGTCCCCTTCAGTCTGTGAACCACTGACTCCCAAACCCCCAACAGGACTGGCAATAATTTCCAAACTAAATCAAACTAGTCCATTTTCCCTACAATTCAGAATTATTTGTCAGCTGAATGAGACAAAATCACGAGGTCAACCCTCCCTGTGCAAAAGGCAGGGGGCTCTGTGAGAGAGTTTGTAAACCTCTACAGCTTTAGGGGCAGGAAGTGTCCTCCCTGGATGTGAAGGAAAGCAAGGAAAGCCTGCAGGAAACATGTACCTTGGAAATGAGTTCATCATGATTGGCCAAGTGAGCTCTGCAGTGAATGCAGCTGTAGGTCCGATGGCAGGAGGGCAGATATGCCTGGAAAGTCTTGGATCTTGTCATCTTCACCATTGGTGCTGTTGAGCGAGGAGTAAACTCTGGGGTGGCCCACGAGGCACTCCCACAGGATGGATCGCACGGGAAACACCGGAAGACACAGGTAAAGGCCGTGGTTTGGCAGTGGTGGGTGTGGGACAGGCTCCACACACTGGTGATGTCTTCAGAGGAAGGACCCTCAAGTAGAGGTCTAGGGCTGGTTCTCAGCAGCCTGCATGACCAAGATAAGAGGAATAGCATTAGCTAATGAGCTGGGCTTCTTGATTAAGAAGTAGAATCCAAGTTTGAACTAAGAGAGGGGCCAACACGTACAGGATAAAATGATCCCCTTCTGTTTCTTGTGCATCTTTGCACAGTGCATCTTTGATGAGAAATGAATGAGAAAGAAATCACTGGAGATCTCATTATTGCTTTTCTAGGTTCAATATCAACTAAGGGCTCTCAGCAGTTACCCCAGCAAACTACCATGATCACCATTCCTGGGGGGCCCTTGAAAAAGTCAGGCTTCAAAATGTGTTACCACCTACAGCCCTATGGAGAGGACTTCTGTCTCCTGAGCCAACCAAGACAAATGGCTAAAGGAAATTTGAGACATTTAGTCTTCTTCACACATTCACATCAACAGCCACACAGAATTCTCATCCAAGTAGTATGAAGTCCCCAACACTTGAAACCATGACCTGCAAATGCAACCATTCCCTTCACACTTTAGCAGGGTCCCCCATGGCTAGTCACCCTTTTAGGGAGAGGTGATTTCCTTTGTAATACTTGCCCTGAGAAGGTCCGCGGCACAGTTGTTGTTTTTTAAGGCACGTGAATGAATGAAACCAACGACACAGTCAGACTCCTACATGCACAGTGACAGTGAATTTACCAGAATTTCTCCTCAAACCTCAAACTTTCCATTATTCATTTCACAGTATGAAATCTCTCCTATCTAGTTCTTTTATTCTATATGGAACCAAGGACACTGACTGAAAAGTATGGTGGAGCCCCCAGAATAAGTCCTAGGGCAAAGCCCTGCTTCTCGGCAGCTGACTACCTGAGGCTTCTGGACCTTCCTATTCCCTGGGCTTCACCAACAGGGGTGGTGTTCCCACTTGCCTACCTCCCAGGAGAGCTTGAATGTTAATTAACGCCTGCGTCATGCTTTGAAGATAAAATTACTTAGAGAGACGGGGGAGGAAGACAAACAAAATCAGATCTTCCTTGCTGGATCATGTCTGGGACCCAGCTGGATGTTTAGAGAAAAGTCTGCAAATCATAGTTCTCCTTTTCCTCTAAACTACGATGGAGCCAAACCCTCCAAAAGGAAGCTGCCCTCTCATCATCCTTCCTATCACAGCACTCACCAAATGCCACAATATCCCGGGACTCTGTCTTTCTGAGTAGCCCACACCACTGGTCAGCGCTAAACTGATGAACAACAGTGATCTCTACCCCTGATTCTGCAACCCCATATGCAGGCCTGAGAGCAGCAGACTTGACACTCACAGTGACTAATTACATGTGAGGTGCCAAAACGTTGAAGGTACTCAGACCTATGATGCGCAGGAATAAGGTCTCCCCTGTTTAACCTTTCACCACTGTTTTTTTAAAGATGTGATATCTGGTTAAACAGAACAACAACAAAATACTTGATGTGCTATGGAAAGAAATACTTCCCCAGCTTTGCCTTGCAGTTCGGCCTGGTCATACTCTATTAATGGGTAAGGTGAAGTGGTCAAAACGAAAGACCATGGTAGAACAGTGCTGTTAGGTGTTTAAGTGTTAACTGTAGTATAAAAAGCCATGGATCCCACTTGGGGTTTCCTGGAATAGCTTTGAATTTCCCAATATTCCTGTTCTACTTGCAGGAACACCAGCATCTCCAGGAAAAACAGGGGTGAGGAAGAGACAGGCAGGAGACGCGAGGAGGCTCACGCTAGCCCAGTTGCTTCTGAAGCCCACAGCCTCAGATGCCCAGTGGGGAGTACAAAGAACACTGGATCTGTCTTACACAAACACTGAGGGAAGAAAAGGCAACAATGAGCCCCGGCTGCCAGTCTGGGTTTATAGAGCAGCCACAGAGTCTGTTTTCTTATCCATGCAGATGGTTTCTAAATTATGCATTTCCCCAGAGTAAAATTATTTCTTCTCTCACTTCTGCAGGAAACCCAAAAAAAAGTTCACAGGCAGGGATTCTGGGTTATGCTCAGCTTCAAATCTGAATCCCAAAGCTCATTCAGTTATTTTCTGCAGAATAAGCACTGGTAGTCTGTATTAAATGTATGTCACATACAAAGACATACCCATGCACACACATCATTGTACATCATAGTGCTAAACTTAGAAAGACCAGAGGAAAAATGACCATATAAGCAATATTCCAGGCTGCCTGGGGCTAGAACAGCCCCAAAGAGCCCAGACAGCAGGTGTTGGATTTGTGACTATACAGTCATTCTGTCCCTCTTGCTCTTTAATAGTCACTGGCATCTAAACTTTAACTTCTTCCCTGAGAAGAAATGAATGAAAGAGTGGCCTGCTGAAATATGAATTTCATTCAACTGGTACAGGGCAAGCTAGAAGGCATGAGAAGAGTAAGTATAAAACAGGATGAAGCAGGATCAGGAGAGAGTTCTTGTACCTGAGGAGAAATAAGAGAACGGGCTGAGGGGAAAAAGGGATGAAAGGGACCGTAAAATAATCACCGTCTTGTTCGATCTTCAGGGGAGATTTTAAAGACTGCTTCCTTGAAGTGATTCTTTGGAAAGAAGATAAAATAGATGGATTTTTTAAAGGAAGAAATTAAGGTCATGAGGCTACAGAACTCCACATTTTAATTGTTAAACTTTAGTACCGGTTAATGGGGCCACAGGCTCATGAGTCGAACTTGTTGAACAAATTAAGGTGGGTCCAAATTGACTTCTAACAATAATCAAATAAAATAAGCTTGATATTTAAAAGCCTTAGGGCATGTGTACAAATTAAACACCACTGTAAGTGAAGGAATAATCCAGCACAGTGGAAATTAAGGGAAGATTTGGTACCACACCCCCAGTTCACTCCCTGATCAGCATGGAAAAAAAAGATGTGAACTAATAAGACTAAAAACAAAGACTTTAGGGCCTCCCTGGTGGCGCAGTGGGTTAAGCAACGCACTATGAAGCAGACCGCAGCCACTGCAGCACGAGTTCAATCCCTGCTGCCGGCTGGGGAGGGGACCCACATGGAGCGGCAGACCTCTCCTGCTGTGCCCGCTGCTCCCCTCAGCAGTGTGCTTCTGTTATCTGCCTGTTCTGCTCCCCGCTCTCTGTGGTGAATCCTCTCACCCCCCCACGCCTCTGACCTGTACCCCAGTGCTTGTATGTATAAATAAATAAATCTTTAAAAAAAAAAAACAAAAACAAAAACAAAGACTTTAGATACACCGCTTTGAGAGCCAAATGCACAGGGAGCACACACCAAACTCGGCTGGCCCATCTAACAGACAGGCCTATTCCACAAGGAGCGCAGCTGGAACTCAAAATCGAATCTTCTAAATGTGCCCAGAATGGAGAGTTAGGAGGTACAAATTCTCAGGTAAGCCACAAAGGAACCCAAAGAAATGTGTGGGAAACATGCTGTGCTGACTGAGAAAGCAGAGCTCACTGGGGAAGTTCCGCAGGCCAAAGAAGGGGACCACCCCTACCTAGGTGTGTATGTGTCGGTGGTGCTGTTTTTGTGGGATATGTCATTGAAAGGTAGGCAAAGGCTAACCAAGAAAGAAGTGAACTCTTGAACCACCAACCAATTCTCCTTTCTAGTGGGGTGGCCACTGGTAAGTTATCCAATCATCTGATTCTCCACTTCCCCAAATACCAAGATACACAGTGGTTATGAGGATTAAGTGAGATGATGTAAGTGCACACATACAATGCCAGCAGGTAATACATACCAAAATAGTAGCTACTATTATTTTTAGTGGCCAAGATGAAAAAGATACTGCTGTTTAAAAAAATAAATAAATAAAGTTGGGGTGGGAGGTGGCCTGAAGTTCCAGAAACAGACATAAAATTTGCCTGCCACTGCCACAAGTCCTCTAACTTGTCTCCTAGCACTACAGAATGGTACTTCTATAATGGCTCTTCAAACCTAGAATTCTCTTCTCTGGAACCAGATTCATAGGTTTCAAATCCCAGTCCTATCATTAGCTATGTAACTCTGGAAAAGTTATGTAACCTTTCTGGACCTCACTTTTATTCAAATATAGGACTACTATCTACCTCATGATTCTTTTTTTTTTTTTTAAGATTTATTTATTTATGCATACAAGCACTGGGGCACAGGCCAGAGGTGTGGGGGTTGAGAGGACTCACCACAGAGAACGGGGAGCAGAACAGGCAGATCAACGGAAGTACACTGCTGAGAGGAGCAGCGGGCACAACAGGAGAGGTCTGCTATGCCATGTGGGTCCCCTCCCTGGCCGGCAGCAGGGATCAAACTCATACTGCAGTGGCTGAGGTTTGCTTCACAGTGCACTGCTCAACCCACTGCGCCACCAGGGAGGCCCTCATGATTCTTGTGAGGATTAACTAAGTAAATACCTATACATATAAATACATGCTCCCAACATGTAGTAAGTAAACAACATATTCTAAGTATGCATTACAACCGCCTACCACTGGCACTGATAAATGGCTTCAGACCCATCTCTCCCACCTCATATTCCATATCACAAAAGCAGGAACAAATACAAAATACAAAAAAATTTTAATTAAAATACAAAAGTATTTTAATCACTTTTGTACCTCCAACATCAGTAAGACTGGGTATGTAGTAGCGGCCAACATTGAACTTGATTCCCTCTCCTTCCAACTCTGCTGACTAGACCAGTCTGCCCAGTAGAGTGGGCAGTAGGTATGACTGACTCCCCTCCACTTCCCCTCCAAATAATAAGGTAGGAGGAAAAGTTGCTCTGGGTCCTCACACTCCAAGAAGTCCTTTTCTCCTCTCAGAGCCCCCACTCAGATCCTATCCTGGGTATTCAAAGACCTGTCTGTCATTGGCATAAACACCCCATTCTTGGTATCTCTGTGTTTGTGGGGTCTAGGTTTTAAGATAAAGAGAAATAGATGGGGGAAGGGAAGAGAGGAGGCTGTCCACTGGGACATTTTGCAGCTTTGTCATCTCTTACTGTAGAAACAGAAAATCTGAAGAGGACTTTATACTAGTTTTAAGGACAGGAGGGTAGGAGCATGACTGAGTATTCTGTTCCACCATGGGTGAGGAAAGAGAAGCCCTGACTGGGAAGCAATAAATAAGGAGTGGGAGTGGAAAAGGAATAATTAGCTGAGCCATCTCTAGGACTGAGAGACAGAATAGACAGAATGGCTATGGTAGGCCTTCACCCCCAAGAGACTATCTTCCTTCCCCATTCCTAACCTCTGCAGAATCCTGAGTCTGGACCAACGAGCAGAGACCCAGATTTCCAGGCTGCCAAACAAGACAAGTGAGTTGCAGTGCAGTCCAATAGTGGGGAGTAGAGGAGTTAGAAGCAGATGGACTTGGCCTCAGTCTTGGTTCTTCTCACAAGCTGCATCACCATTGGGCAAGCTGCCTGAAAGGGAATAGCAACAGTGCAGCCCTTACGGAGGACACAAAAGAATCAAATGGAAAGATGCAAATGAAGCATTCAGCACAGCACCTGGCACATGGTTGGTACAAAATGACCTTGATAACCCACATGATGCTTGCATCTATTAGAACATCTGCATAAAGAAGCATTCCCCTTGAACATTATAAAAGTTGCATGTAATTTACTAGATAATAGAAGTACCTGTTGCTAACTGGCTATGAAGACATTAGATAGTTCTAAGAATTGTTTCTATAATTTCAGTCAAAAATAATGTTAAAAGCCAAAATAATCCAAAAATTCATTACCAAAGACACTTGCCTAAGTTCATCAATAATTTCCTACTCTTCCTTGTATGTCTTCAGTTCTACAAGAGATTTAAGACAGCTTACAGAAACATAAATACAATACTATTAAGAAAAATTCTGCGAATACTGGCCTGCTACATGCAAAAAAAAAAAATGAAGCTAGACTACTACCTCACACCATGCACAAAAACCAACTCAAAATGGATAAAAGACTTGAACATAAGACCTGAAACTGTAAAATATATAGAAGAAAATATAGGCTGAATATTACATGGCATACACATCAGTAACATCTTTAAAGACACATCAAAGCAAAGAAAGTGAAGGAAAAGATAACACAACATCAAATTAAATCAAACAAAACCAAAACAAAGAGACCTCCTACTTACTGGGAAAAATTTTTTGCATGCAATACTACTGATAAGGGACTGATCACAAAGATCTACAAAGAGCTGGCGATACTCAACAAAAACAAAGTAAACAACCCAGTCAAAAAGAGGGCCTCCCTGGTGGTACAAGGGGTTAAGTCTCATCACTTTCAAGCTGTAGGTAGCCACTGCAGCCTGAGTTTGACCCTTGGCCAGGGAACTGACCCAAATGGTGCAGCAGACCTCTCCTGTCTCACCTGCTGCTCCCCTCAGCAGTATATTTCAGTAGATCTGCCTGTTCTGCTCCCCACTCTGTCTCTGGTGAACCCTCTCACCCCCCCATACAACTCTGGCCTACACCCCAATTCTTGTATGCATAAATAAAAATAAATCTTTTAAGACAGGGCCTCCCTGATGATAGAAGGGGTTGAACGCTGCACTGTGGGGCTTCTGCAGCCTCTGCAGGCACAAGTTCAATCCCCAGCCACAGAAGGGACCCACATAGCGCAGCAGACCTCTCCTGCCTCGCCTGTTGTTCCCCTCAGCAATGTATTTCAGTCTATCTGCCTGTTCTGCTCCCTATTCTGTCTCTTGTGAATTTTCTCACCCCCTAGCCCACACCTCTGGCCAGCTCTTGTATACATAAATAAAATCTTTTTAAAAAATCCTTAAAACAAAGTCAGAAGAGCTAAAAAGACACTTCTTCAAAGAGGAAATGTAAATGGCCAACAGGTACATGAAAACATTCTCAACATCACTTGCCATCAGAGAAATACAAATCAAAATCACAAGGAAATACCACCTTACACCAGCAAGAATGGCACATATTAAAAAAATAGGAAACAACAAATGTTGGTGACAATGTAGAGAAAAAGAAACTCTGCTACACTGCTGGGGGAATGCAAACTGGTGGTAAGCTATGTGGAGGTCCCTCAAACTACTGAAAATGGAGCTTCTATATGACCCAGCAATTCCACTCCTAGAAATCTACCCAAAGGACACAAAAACATTCATTCAAAAGGAAACCTGCACCCCTATGTTTATGGCAGCACTATTTGCAGTAGATAAGAAAACAACCCATATACCCAAAAATAGACGACTGGATCAAGAAGATGCAGTACATATATACAATGGAATACTATTCAGCAATCAAAAAGGATAAACTCATGCCATTCATAGTGACATGGACAGAGCTAGAAGGGACTATGCTCAATGAAATAAGCTAGAAAGAAAAAAAAATTGGATGGTTTCATTTATAGGAGGAATATATGGGAACCAAGTAAGGGATTCGGAGGAAAATAATTTTTTTAAAAGATTTATTTATTTATGCATACAAGCACTGGGGTACAGGCCAGAGATGTGGGGGCGGGGGTGAGAGGATTCACCACAGACAGAGCAGGGAGCAGAACAGACAGATCAACAGAAGTACACTGCTGAGGGGAGCAGCGGGCACAGCAGGAGAGGTCTGCCGCGCCATGTGGGTCCCCTCCCAGGCCGGCAGCAGGGATCGAACTCGTGCCGCAGTGGCTGCGGTCTGCTTCATAGTGCGTTGCTCAACCCACTGCGCCACCAGGGAGGCCCCAGAGGAAAATAATTATTATAATAAATCAAAACCAAAATTACCAGGTAACTATTAATCAGAGACAGGGAGTGAGAAGGAGAGGGATCAAAACAAGGGAGGGAAGAACACAAGACTATGGTGATGGTGCACTAGTAAACTGGTGACGGGAATTTTACGGGACTCACTTGAGAGAAGTATGCATTGTACAAAAAGGAATAATATATATATATATAATGAATAAAAATAAATGTAAGGAAAAGAGAAATTAAGAAAAATTAATAAATTAAGGTAGGAGGAATAAAAGCACAAAAGGAGAGTTAAGACAAAAATGCATGTTGTTAAATTCCAAGTTTAGTAGCCAAAGTATAGAAGAAACTATCAGCAATGATAGTTTGTTTCTTACATAAAATGAAAGCATCTCGATGGTTCAGGATACAAAAACAGGTTTTCTGAGACACTTCTCAGATGGATGGTCATAGAGATAATGAATAACCCAGTGGACATGATCCCCAGCAATCTCTAACATGCAACCCACTTGAAGTGCTGTTTCTTTTTTTTTTAAAGATTTATTTATTTATGAATACAAGAGCTGGGGTACAGGTCAGAGTCGAGGGAGGTGAAAGGATTCACCAGAGCCAGAGTGGGGAGCAGAACAGGCAGATGGACTGAAACACACTGCTGAGGGGAGCAGCAGGTGAGGCAGGAGAGGTCTGCTGCGCCATGTGGGTCCCCTCCCTGGCCGGGGGCAGGGATCAAACTCGTGCTGCAGTGGCTGAGGTTTGCTTCATAGTGTGTTGCTTAACTCACTGCGCCACCAGGGAGGCCCCCAGTGCTGTTACTTAAAGGTCCCGCCATAAAAACTGATGACTTAACATTAAATGGCAGTTCAATACAAGGGAGTCTACATGAGGTCAAATCAGGGTGGCCTAAGAACATGTCTTTCTGGTGGCCTGATTGGACCCAGTGATAAAGACTCTCCAGAGGAATTAAATAGTTACATACAGAGTCTCCTGGCAGTGCTCCATGAATTATCATTTATCACAAGCAGGCAGATTCTGAGCAACAAAATATAGGCAGCCTCCAACATTCCAAGTCTAAACACTAATACTTTTTAATGCTAACTCCACTTGGCCCTGGTATTATTCACTCTCTTGTGGGCTACTTTTCCAGAAATTCTTGCTTACAGGCCTCATCTTGCCTCTCCTGGTTCTTCTATCTTTCCATGACAAAACCTCAATCCCCCTAGCTGCTCTTCTTCACTCCTATTCTCCTTGGAGGTATTTCCACCAGGTGCCTGACAGCCTTCATTCCCCATCCACTCACCCATCCATCCACCCCTCGAGCTCTCATTCACACCCTCCGGTCTTCTAAATCTCTTCCTCCTGTTCCTGGTTTCCTTTCTAAAGGGTGTCTCTATCTGGCTCCTATCACCCCAATTCTATTCCTTCCTCCTGAAGGCCCAGCTGACTAAACAGGATATATCCTTTATTTTCTTTTCCCTCTACGTCATACTTCATCTATCCCCTACAGAGCTGCTTCTGCCTCTGAAATCCACCCTCCCACAGCCATCCTCAGAGTCACAGCCCTATCATCCCTTGTCCTGCACTACTGTGATAACTTCCTAATTGGTCTCCCTGACTCAGCTCTTACCTTTTCAGCCCATTTGAGAATTCTATTTATATGACAAGGTCTGAACACATCTATCTCATATTTCAAAATCTCCAAAGGTTTCCTAGCAACCTACAGGACAAGGTCTAACCTCTCAGGTAGCACACCAAGAATCTGGACTCAATCAACTCATTTTCTCATCACCTTCCCACCTCACTCCAACCCTGTTTTCCCAGTATACCAAATTAATTCACTACCATTTCTCAAGTTCTTTCAGACGTCTTTCAAGTTTTAACTTATCTTCTTGGTCTGCTAAATGCCTGCTCATCCTTTAATACACTTCTCAAATAAGGCCTTAAACAGAGCTTCTTCCAGCATGCAAAAAATGTAGAAGTTTTCTTTTCTGCAATGGCACTTTATCATGCTGTTTCCCCACCAAACTGGGAACTTCCTGTAGTATGTCCACGCTTTACCCCTTCCCCCCCCCACCTTTGGTTTCCCCAGGACCCCCAAGTGTCTGGCACACTGGAGACCCTTCAATAAAATGAGTTACCATCAGTAAAACTGTTGCCTTAACAGTTGATATTTTTTTAAATCTCCTTACTTTGTCACTATCCAATGCGTCTAAAATATTTAACTCTCAGCATTACATAAGACTCATACACTATTAATGCTCCACAAAGTTAAAAAGCAAACAAACTCTTGTGACATCAGCTCATTTGGGTTGGCAGATAGAATCAAACTCAGACCGAAAAGCCATATCTCTGATACGCTATACAATAAAACTTTTGATGGTCTTACCTAATGGTAAAAATGCTTCCCATTCCACCTCCCTAACCATTCACACCCTTGGGTAGTGGGCCACCTGGGACACTACCCAAGGGTGGCACTGACTTCTGGACCCCTACAGAAAGCCTCACACTGCCTACAGTGTGAGGTTCTACACAAGGTTCTTGTATTTTTCAGAGTGGTGACTGCAAAACCCCCAGGACAATCTAAGCCGCTACTCAAAGGCAAGAAGACTATGTCAGAGAAAAATGTAGTAGACAGACTTGGTTCAGACCAAGAAGGGAAAGGGTCCTGCAACTCTACCTCCACTACACATGTGAAAGAAGCCAAATCTGGGGCTGTCCTTTCTTTTTATGTAGCACCCTCCCCCCTACCCGAGACTGCTGCTCTCAGCATCCAGTCTTTTGTTTTCTATTTGCCATTCTCAAAGGTGGTAATCTTGATGAAAACAAACAGAATATACCCAGACAGGCTACACTTTGAGCTATCACATAAAATGGTCATTTAAAAAAACACAGTCTTAGAAGTCAGGATAAGAGATCTGGCCAGTCTTCAGAAGTTGCTATACCAGAGGCCTCCCTTGTGGCACAAAGGGTTAATAAGCACAGCACTATGAAGCAACCCAGTCAGCAAGAGTTGGATCACAGGCCAGGGAGCTGACCCACATGGCACAGCAGACCTTTCCTGCCTCATCCTCTGCTCCCTTCTGCAATGTATTTCAATCGTTCTGCCTGTTCTGCTCCCCACTCTCTCTCTGGTGAATCCTCTCACCCCCCAAACCTCTGACCTATACCTCAGTTCTTACATGCATGAATAAATCTTAAAAAAAAAAAAGTTATTACACTAGGAATGGCCTCCCCACCCCTCGTAGCCTCCTCCCAACAAGCACAAATCAGGTCCCTGGTTCCACAAATGTAGCACTTATCACAATTGTAGTTTTACTTTTACAGCGGTGATGCTTTGTCATCTGTGTCTCACACATTCAAATATCAAATATTATTTACTGAATAAATGAATGTCTTTCGGACAATGGGTACTGTGACCTTGATTTCTCTTTAACTACTGTTCCCCCAGGGCACAGCTGGGGCCCCAATTAGTCACAACCCATCCATCCAGACTCTGCCAATACAATTCCCTTGTTCAGCTGTCAGCATGCCTTTGGCTTTCTCACTTTAATCTCCCAATTCAAATAAATCCAAACTCTAGACTCTGACATTTGTGGCTGGGCTTCCTGCCTTTCCACAACTCGAATGTGGAAATTGAACTTAAAACAAAAAGGGGGAGAGGCACTGTCAAAATGATGCCTGCATGTCTAAAGTCACAGCCATCCCCAGCCTAATGATGGATATATTTTATTTTAGGAATTATTAAACTGTCATCTAGTGCTGCCACTTATTGAAGGAGAAGGAAAGGAATAGGTTGGGGAAGAGAGACTGACTCTAGAGCAAATTTATGGATTTCTTCTGTATGAGAATGTCAGATAGATTTTAATAGGAATTACAGTAGCCTCTTAGCTTTTTAGGCCTGGCACATTCAGGGGAGACAGGCATGTACAGAAAAATAGTATTCGCATACAGAACTACAATCTTGAAGCCAAGTATCATATTAACAGAAATATATGACAAAAAGTGAAAACTTTTTCTTGTGCCTATAATTTCATATAATTTTTAGACATCTCCACAAAATGATTTGTTTATGGGTCAGTCTTCCCACTAGATTGTGAGCCAGTCCTGGCCAGAGACCACATCTAGTTAATCATCCCTCATACTTTGCCCAAAGCCTGGCTTGCAGAAAATGTTGAAGAAAGGTGGGAAGTGAGGAGGAGGAGGTAGAGAGGAACCATCTGAGATGCTGGAGTAGCTGTCCATAAAGACCTCTAAGAACCTAAAATTTATTAATGTTCTATTACAGATCCGTGAGGACCAAGCACTTGATGTGCATTCTACCTTTACAACAGTCCAGGGAGGCGGCATTATATTACTCCTGGTTTCCAAGTGGAAAAAAACAAAAAAACTGAAACTCAAGAAGTAGAGCAATTTTCCCCAAGACACTTCACTTGAAAATACCAGATCAGGATTTAAATCCTGGGACCTTCCCCATGGAGCCTTCAACTGAGACAAGTCAAAGACTAGTCCGAAAACCTGTGACCTTGGTCTTTGAGTGCTCTAGAGCTGCAAGCAGAGTACCTCCTGGACACCAACTCTAAGTCAACTAATTACAATGCAAAACAAAGATGTCAAGTTATCTTTAAACATCTTCAGACTCTCAGGATTGACTCAATGTTTCAACTTGTAATTGCAGAAACCTAAGTAAACATGACAGAGGAAAGGGAATTACCTCTAGTAGAAAGTGAGGTAACAGATTAGGCACAAAAAAAAAAAAAAGCTAGTTTTCAGTTCTTGCCATAATCTTGTCTGCAAATGCCCTGCTAATGGGCTACTTAGTTTTAAGATTTTAGTCATGTTTGGGCCATTTTTTCTTCTCAAACCCCACAGGAAACAAATTAAGAATCATGTAATTAAAACTAACCAAAAGTTCTATTTAACTTTTATACCATAATACACATTTTTATACTATAAATACTGCAGATAGTAAAATTTTATTTCTACCTTATGATTCATAAGAGACAAAAGTAGTAGAAAAAAAGGGGGGAGGGTAGATGTAATGGATGACACACAGGCGATATACAAAGGAAGAAAAGTAAAAGAAATGGAAAAAAATAAAACAGGGAAGGTTGTCAAAGAACAAGGATGCTTAGTAGTTGATTTCTGCGCCAAGGAGATCAACTACCTCTGTGATTTCCAAACCTCAGATATATGTGAGGTGCCTGGGAAATATTTCTGGGGTCGTTACTGTTTGCTTGATTTTATTAGCTTCCCCATCCCAAAAATTCTGATTCTGTAGGCCTTTGATGGGGAAAGGAATTCTATGGCTGCCAGGTTGGAGAATTCCACTTTTAAGAATACATATTGTCTTTGTTCACAATTAGCCACTGTTCACAGTTCTTCATCCTCAAGAATGGAGGTATAGAAGTAACAGTCAGCTTGCTTATAGCCGTTCTAAAATGCAGCAGTGGTAACTTCAGCAATATCCTAGTACTCTTCTTCCCACATCTCATGTGCCTAATGAACTTCAGCCATCATCCCTTATGTTCATATGTCTGTGCCTTTAAATTTGTTCCTTCTGGAGTGTTTTGACACATATGCCTTAACTCCTACCTGAGCTTATGCTCTTGGAATGGAGGGTTGGGAGTAGGTGACATAACTCCCAAAGGTCTGATTTATTGAATGATAACAAAACTAATGCTGAGTTTCATCTCCAGGCCAGAGTTTCCTCTTTTCTACCTCAAAAGAGGAATCAAAATTTTCCTGACTCTAACAGGATGTACTGCAAGCCTCCACTCTCTGGCCCAGGTACTTCCATCCAGAACATCATAGGGAAACAAAGTAAATCATTAGGGAAGGTCAGTATTTCCTATTATCAAATTTTATATTACATTTTAAAAAAAAGCATCTACTTCAGTACAACCCAACTCAGCCACTTTTGGTACTCAGGAGACCTGGTTAAGTTTCAGTGGCACCCATCTGCCATACAGATACCAAATCCTTCCTTTCCTGCACAAAATAGATTCGGAAACTACAGACACTGGGAGGTAATTTCATTCTGAAATGACAATTTAGTTTCAGATCAAAGCCATTAGTCTAGATACACCATATTCTCAAGATGCTGGGAAAGGACTTGCTGCCCTCTGTGTCTGCAAACAGAGAGCACAATGCTGCTGATCCAAGGAGGAAACAGGAATGCAGGTGGCACTGTCCCACCTCACTGGCAGAATGAATGCTCCATGCTCCTTGGGCTATCACAGAGGCAGTGCCAGACTGGAGAATGTGACATTAGGTTCCGATGAAGCATTGTTATTATTCTAGAATGTATGGCAGAAAGAGCCCTGGGCCCCAAAAAAGAAAGTTATGGTTTCTAGTTTGGCTTTGCCCTAATCAGTTGCATATCTGATGCAAATCCTTTGTGTGTGCCTGAGCTCAATGTTGTATTTCTGAATGTAACACCTAAAATGGATTATAATAAATAATCCATCTTATATCTAATAGATATAAAGCATCAATTAGTGTTAGAGAAAATAAAAGTTACAAAATTAACACTGGAAAGAACGAGGATGCAGAATCCCAGAGTTATTTAAGACAAACCACAAAATTGGCTCTGTGCTTCCAGCAGCCAAAGCAAAAAGAGAAACAAGATCAGTTATAAATTTCCAGTTGCCTACAAAGAAAAATCCTATCAAGTGTTTTGGGACAGGCAAAGCATTTCCTGGCACTTAGTTCCAAAAGAAATTTCTCTAAAATGGAACATTCATACATTGTTGCTAAGAATATACACTGGTCCAACCCCTTGGAAAAGTGTACGGAAGTTCATCAAAATATTAAAAGTAGATCTACCATACAATCCAAGTGTTAGAGGGTAGAATGAGGGCTACCTTTGGACCACCAAACCTGCTTGCTCTAAAAGGGTTCTGCCATCCGCCAAATAAGGATAAAATCTACTCTTGGTGTGTAAGACTACCAATAGTAAAAACCAATACTATTGGTGTGCAACACAGAAAAGAGAAGGAAAAGAACATAGTTTCCAAATGAAGCACCCAGAGTTACCCATACCCTTGTTGGTAAATGCCCAGCAAAGACAGGTTGGCCCAAAGTAGAGCCTCTGAAGCTCAAAAGCTTGCCACACCTTCTAGTGCGGAACCACAAGAAGTCTAAGGTACCTTCTATCTCCTGGTGGGCACCTTCTGGTAGGGAGCCATAAGAAAGAGGCAGAAGAGGCCAGACAAGTCTGGAAAGAAAGAAGCAAAATCAAAATGCAAATCAAGGCAATGGCTGCCACTGTCAGCCTCCCCAGGGGTCTCAACCACATCTCTTTCAAGTGTCTCCTTCCATGTTCTTCCCCAAGTACCTGGTACAAGTCCAAGGCTGAGAAGCAAGCACGGCTTCTTCATCACATGTACTCTGCTCCATGGGCCTCAAGTCTTCTCCCAGTGTTTTCTAGCTTCTCCTAGCTGCTCAACTCCATCCTTCCTTGGGTAGGGCAAGGAACCTGGAACCACCCCTTTCGATGGGGATCACACTGTTACACAACTCCACTCCTGATTAATATAAAATCACTAGTTTAATTAATAAAAAATTAACTCATATGCATCCCTATATTCACTGCAGCACTACTTACAATAGCCAGTTTTTGGAAACAACCTAAATGACCATCAAAAGAGCAGTGGATTAAGGTGTTGTACATATACATAATGGAATACTACTCAGCTACAAAAAAAAGATGAAGTCTTGCTTTTGGAACAACATGGATATAACTGCAGAGATTATGCTAAGTAAAATTAGTCAGAAGGGGAAAAACAAATATTAGATGATTTTGTTACAGGGCAACCCTAATATAAAATGGGTTTCCCTGACTGGGTCCTCATCCACACGCTCAGAAGACTTTTATAATAAGCCTCAACTTCAGGCAAACGCGACAAACGTTATTAAAGGGTTTTATTTTACAAAAGAAGGGGAACAAAGTAGTAATAACACCAAGGGAAGAGAGGGATATAAATCCGTAAATGTCCTACCAGATCTTCAGAGCTGGAATGCAATGGCGCGTTGAGAGCTGACTCTGAACCAAATGAGATGGCTCCAAAGGAGCTGGTTTTATAGCCATCCTGGCTGCTTAACTCCACCCTTGGATCCCAGTAATCCACTCTTCCATAATCATATTATTGGACTTGTGGTTCTGGAACACTGGTGGTCTGGAGTGGGGGTTGGAGTCCATAAACCTATCTGTGTAATCCATTCAGGACTACCCTTCCCCCTAACAATTTCAATTATATGTAGACTATAGAAGGGGAAAATAACTCACAAAATTGAACCAAAATAAACCCTAGAACTCTAACTGCAGAACTAAAGCTACTAGAGGGAGAGGTAGGGAACACAATAATATATAGTGAAAAAATAGGGGTGCCTGGATGCTGGGGGTAGGATTGTAACATAAATCTGAGGAGGTCTGAACCTATTTCTCTAAATCATTGTGTTGTAAACTGATGTTAAGTCAGTAAAGAGGAAAAAAATTAGTTTCTCCTTTTAATTTTTTAAAGACAATACTAAGAGAAGTTGTAAGAAACTCTCCAACAATATAGAAACAAAGTAGCAAGTTATATAAAGCTATTTCATATAGTCTCTCCTTGAAAGCAAAGGCAAGGACAAGGAAGTTCATCTCAGTGAAAACAATTCTGTTGGGGCTGAGATAACATGGTACAAATATGCAGCTTTCAGTTAGCCCAGCTTAATCTGAGGATAAACTAAGAATGGCCTGAGGAATAGGTAATCAACATGTCCTTCCAAAAATTTTCTATAAATATTACTTCCTCCACATGGGTGTTTATTAAATTGTTGGGCTGTTAGTTTGTATTTAGATGATTTCTAAATTCCATTACAGTTCTGAGAGATCTAAGTGACATTTTCAGTCTTCATTCACTTACACTAACTTAACATTTTGTAGTTTCCCCCCCCCCCTTATTGTCCATTTCCAAATCAATACACTGGGAATTCCTGCCACTCAGAGAGAAGTGGAATCTATTCTTATCAATGTTACTAACAGCTAACACCCAGTGCCAGGCTCTGTGCCTGGTTTCCAGTGCATTCTCTCACTTAATGCTCGATCAAACTTGTGTTATAGTAATTATAATTACATTTTACAAATGAAGAACTTAGGGAATTTTAGCAAACTGCCCAAGAAAACTGTCCAGATCTTTCTAGTTCCAAATCCAAGCTCTTAGCCCTCCTTATAATGCCGATTCGTATTAATGAAATGTGGTTAGAAGTGCTTATATTGATCTGGAACCTAAAATAAGGCTACTGGAGGGGAGGCAAGAGCTGTTTATTAACAACATATGTAAATTTTAGAGATGTCAGTGACCTATAAAAGGAATAAAGGGATGAAAAATGTTGTGAAAAACAGAAATCTTAAAAGACAGTCATTCTAAGGGAACAAAATCCTATTCCAGGAAAAGGGAGAGAAAAATTATCCAGTTCTACTCCATGCCAGGTACTGTCTGCTGTGAGCAAGACAAAGAAGCTTCCAATCTAGCAATCAAGTATTTCCAGATGGGATTAAAGTGCTTTTTGAAAATTCAATTAGGGAATTAAGAGAGGCCGAGGGGCAGGGAAGGGAGAAGCTCTGTTCTAGATAACTAGTCAGGGGAAGGTTCTCTGGGATCCAAGTGAGAGTAGTTAATCATGTGAAAATGTGGGATTAAAAGGGCATTCTGGAAAGGGGAACCACCAGTGGAAAAGCCCTAGGACAAAACCAAAAAACTTTCATGTTTCAGAAAACTTAGGAAGGTTGGTGCAATTGGAAGCAGTATGAAGCAGAGTGGACCAGGTGAGGACCGGTAAGAAGTGAGTAGAAGTTGGGGAAGGGGGACAGGTCCTGCAATGCCTGCAGGGAAAGAAACAGCTGGGTTATGTTTAAAGGGCAATGGGAAGTCACTAAAAAACTGTAAACAGAAGAACAGAATAATTCCACTTACTTTTAAGCCCTCTAGAAATATATTCAGAGCTCTGGAGCAAATTCAGGTAGGTGAAGTTTTTTAAAGATACAAGTATCTGGGCCCTCCCTGGTGGCGCAGTGGGTTAAGCAACACACTATGAAGCAGACCACAGTCACTGCAGCATGAGTTTGATCCCTGCTGCCAGCTGGGGAGGTGACCCACATGGCAAGGCAGACCTCTCCTGCCTTGCCCACCCGCTACTCCCCTCAGCAGTGTATTTCAGTAAATCTGCCTGTTCTGCTCCCCACTCTGTCTCTGGTGAATTCTCTCACCTCCCACAACTCTGCCCTGTACCCCAGTTCTTGTATGCATAAATAAATCTTTTAAAAAAAAGATGCAAGTATCTATTACCTTTTGTTGAGGATAATATAACTGGAAACTATCAACTCTAACATAATACCTTTAGCCTGCAAGCCCTGACTTTATTATTGGAGACTAAAGTTTAAAAAGATGCTTCCTTTCCCAGAGTTTTATGCCCTTTCATGCTAAGAGAATGTAATTTCCAGAACACGTAAATGATTTGACAGACCATAGGGAAATGCCATAATTTACAAAGGAAACCGACCCTGATCTGCCACATGAATCCCATCTGAACATCTCTTCCTTTTGCTTTCCCTACCCTAGGATATCCTATCCTTTGCCATCCTAATGTTGCTTTCTTTTTCCTATAGGCTCAAAACTAAAACTTCTAAATGTGAGCTACTTAATCAAATTGAACATCATTAAGTAATTTCAACAATCCCACAATCAGTGTTTCGCATGAAGTTTACCTTTGACAAGAAGGACTCAACCAAAGCTGACTGTGAATTTAGAATTCCTTTTTTTTAAAACTTTTATTTATTTTTGAGTAGAAGAACTGGGGTGTAGGCCGGAGGTGGGGGGGGGGGGAGGGCGTGCATGAGAGAATTCACCAGAGACAGAGTAGGGAGCAGAATAGACGGATTTACTTAAATACACTGCTGAGGGGTGTAGTGGGAGAGACAGGAGAGGTCTGCTCCACATATGTGGGTTAGCTCTCTGGCACAGGATAGAACTCAGGCTGCAGCAGTGATAATGCTGAGACTTAACCCTTAGATCACCAGGGAGGTCCCCTAAAATTCTTTTTGAAGCTAAACTGCAGGGTTGATTAACTCAAAGAAAAAATTTTTACCAATGTTTGAATACAGTAACTAATAGAAACACCAAAGATATGAATATTTAGGTATGTGTATGTTTGTACTTGAAGGCAGAAATAAAGGTGACAACCTCAGAGACTAACTAGTTCCACCTGCATACAGGAACAAGGCTGCAACAAAGAACCAGGGCAGAGGGAGATAAGTCAGTGGTGAAACCGTGCTTAACAGCTGATTACAGTCCTGATTCCCTAACACCCCCAAATAAAAGTAAAATAACTAGCCTGTCTTTCTCCTTAAGCTATAAGACTATAATACCCATATATTAAACAAAACCCAATCTTTTCTACTGCTGGCAAATTATTATATCCCAGGAACATTATGTTACTTCCTCAAAACCATTAAAACAATGAAAATTCACATAATCTATGAATAGTACAGCAAATTTATCACTACTACTCATGACTCCAACTCCAAACACCTAGACATATCCAGGAGCAGCAGCCCTCAGATGGGCTGGGGTGAGTTGATGAGAGAGGCTGTTATGGACAAGGCTTCATGGCAGCTGAAAGCAAATACTGTGCGATTAGACTCTAGGCTAGTGTGACTGACTGATGAGAGATCTTGAGTTTGTATTGAGTGCAAGTCACATATCTGAGAACAAGGCTTTGCACTTCATACCCAGTTAATGGCTTTCATTGTTCATTGTCTTCAGCTCTCACTAGATTAGGGTTTATTATCAACCACCTGTATCACAAACTTATGGTCCACTTACTAGAAACCTACCCCACTGAGAATAATAAATACCTTCAGAGTTAACTGACAAAGTACATCTGCAAATACTATTCAGGTCATCTTTATACACATTTAAATTTGAGGACCTCTGCCTGTCTTAAAATAACTGGGCATGACCAGCAATTGATTCTTAAAATTTAGCAGAAAAAAATATATGTATAACGCACTGGAGGCATTACCATTAATTGTGTCCTGGAAGTTATCTCAGTTGTGCACTCTGCAGATGTAAAGTGTTTTCCTTACTATGGATCCCCCTCAAAGTTTGGAAACCACTCTCCTAAAGAAAGAGTATTCTTGTGCAGTGTCTATTTTCCATTTTCCACCCCATTTCCAAACTTCTTGGTCTTAGTTCAAGCACAGAGACGTCAAGACAGATCCAAGAGGAGCTGTTATCGAGTCCTAAAGTGATAAAACCAAAATGAGGAGGGAAATGAGCCCCAAGATCTCCCTGAGATCCTGAAGGGATACCCTTTGTCTGAGAGTCTTATCAAGAAGCTAGGGATAAGGGCCAGTGTGAAAGGGAAGTTTACACAACTCTTTTCTGGCTGGACCTGTTCCTTGGTAAAGAACTCAAAGCCACTCATCACAGTTAGAAGAGTTAAAATGTTTCTCTTCAGTCAGAAGACTCAACATCAGTATTAAGAGCTAAGGACTTGAAGGAAGGTATGACTAAAAATAAGGCCTATATTTTTGATCCTGTGGCAGTGGCTAAGAAAGCCAGGGAAGGGTGAACCCACAGACTATAATGTCTTGGATTCCCAGAACCAGAGCACTAGAGAGCATCAAGTATGGGAGATATCCCCTCCCCTCCCACACACACATCTCCAGCCAGTGAGGTGAGTTACCTTGGGCAACTCACTTAAAGTCTCAAACCAGTAAATTCCTTGCAGGAATAATGATCTGTGAGCAAGTAGGGTACAGGAAAGCAGGAAGCTTCCCTTCTCTCTCGAACTCTGGGACAGGGAGCCCCATCTTGCTGGGCAATAAGAGTAGAACAAGGAAGGGAGGAAGGACAAAAAAAAAAAAATGAGTAGCTATCTGTCTTACCAACCTTTAGACTCATGGAAAATGACCTTAAGACTTCAAAAAGTGACAAGATCAGAAAGCAAAACCCCAGCAAAGCCCAGGACCCATGCATGCACCATTTACATGGGGACTGTGAGAGGGTCAGCTACAAGCACAGCAGAGAAAAACAGAAGACACGCATTCGTTATTTCTTAAAGCTCTAATAAACTGAGAGTTAAGTCAGAGGTGCCAGTTCCTTGGGCTGGGTTCAAAAGAACAGGTGGTTACCCCAGCCCAAGGAGAAAAGCCTACCACCTGGGTAAAGATACTCAGGAGCTCAAGGGCCAAAGAGGGATAACTTGAAGCTGTGAGGTGGGGGCTGCCCCTCAGGGCCAGCTCCGAGTAAGTACCAGGAGGAGAGGCCCCTACTTTCCGTGGGACAAGAGAGAACGCGCGCCCACCCCCTTGGCACAGACTCAGCGTAGGCTCCGGGAAGCGACCAGACAGGAACTCAGCTGCGGTTACCTCGACCCAGGGCCAGCCAAGAGCTCCTGGGAATTTCGAGGTCGGCCAGTCCCCCAAAGGCCGAGGCCCTGGAGGTCCCAGCGGAGACCAGGCGTCACCGAGGACAGAAAATGTCCGGAGCTCCCCTAGCCCCACGCACTCCGAACCCGCGGAACTACGCCGACGAGAAGCAGCGACCAGGTCTCCTGATTGCCCTGTCAACCCGCGCACCCAGACTTGCCGGCTCTTTGCCGAGGTCTCAGGCCCCGAGCGGGGAACCCGCACCACCTGGGAGCCCTCCACCGGCCGCCGCCGGGCCCCGCAGTGTTTGTAAACAAACCGGTCACGTGGCCCCAGCGGCCCTCTCCCCGCCCCCTGCACTGGCGGCCCCCACCCGGACCCCACGCTGGACCCCGCCTCGGCCAGGCAGAGGGCGTCGCGCGCCACGCCGGACCGGAGGGACCAAGGGGCCCGCGCAGTGCCCGGTGCCAAGCGCCCGCGCTAACTGCGCGCCGCACGCCCACGCGCGCCCAGCCCGCGCTGCGCTCCCACTTAGCTTACCCGGCGGCAGGCTTCCCCGTCCCGGCAGCGCAGGGCTCGGCTCCGCTCAGAGGTGCGCAGCAGCGAAGGGCCGCCGGGCTAAATCCCGGGCTCCGGGCGCGCTCTTAAAGCCACAGTCTCAGCCACCGCCGCCGCCACTCCGCATCCCTCCGGGTCGGGGCCGGGGGCTGTCCCGTGACGGACGCGCCCCCGCGCCTATCCCCTCGGCTCAGCACATAGCAACACGCCGCCGGTTGGCCCGGTATGGCCGCAGCCCATCCGCCCGGAGCCAATCAGAGAAGGACGGAACTCCGCCCCCTGCTTCCCCTACCTCCCCTCACCCCCCCACCCCTCTGCCCCGGCCGAGTCTGGGTGCGGGGAGTGCAGCCAGCGCGGTGTCTGGCTCTGCCATCGGAACCTGGCCAAACGGGGCAGCTGGCCAGAGACAGGGAGAAACGGTGATGAGGATGGGTAGGGGCTCAGCGACTGGGAAGAGACCGTTTTTTGGGTTTGGGGTTTGTGCCCAAGTCAAAGCTGGGATTCCCAGATCCTGAAGTGGGAAGCGGGGAGGCTTTATATTGCCTCTTCTTGGAGGGCCAAGACGGTAACTGTCTCCTCGCCCCTTAGCCATCACTAACCCAGAGCTTAAATTATCTGGGCTGGCTCACAGGACCCTGGGCAGTTGATTCTAATAAGGTAGTGCCACACTGACTACTCAGAAACAAAGGGTTTTCCTTCTCTCCGAACTGCTAGTAATTTCCAGTGTTAAAAATCGGAAGAATCCCTTGGGGAATTAGAGGGCACCCACCTCCCTATTGTTGCTGATTTTCTAAGGCTTTTTTAAAAAGAACGGTAAGTGCAGGAGAGTAAGATGGTCAGTGACCAGAGGGGAGGAGCCCATGTTCTAGATCAGTGGACGTTGCTTTTCAAGGAAGAAAATAAGCGCGGGGCAGTCAGGAAATCCAGTGAGGCACAAAGTCGGTCAAGTAGGGCAGTCTCCCAGTAAGAAAATCTGTTAGTTTGACAAAGAATGCTGGCAGAGGTCAGAGGGAAAGAGCAGTCCAGCCTGTACACTCAGCCATTGAAGTTCTGCATTTCCTCCCAGAGGCACTCCCTCTTTATTGAGCAGCCATGAGGATAAGAGATGTTTTCTGGAGGTGCAGCTGACTTCAACTTCCTTACATACCTGTGGCTTGCTATCGACCAAGAATAGTGCTAGTGAATCCCCAGGTGGGTCAAATTTTACCACCTGTCTTTACAATATATGTGATTTGTTAACATATAATGCATGGATGGATATGAATCCAGTCCCAGTGTTAGTAAAAACAACAAACTGCCTCAAAAGTATCTATATCTAGAGATAGAGATAGCTATCTATAGATATGTCAGTCTCAAATTTGCAGTTTCAGCATAAAGCAGATAATGAAAGAATCACAAAAAAGGCTTAACACTTAATCCCCAACCTAAGAAGGCCTGATGGTCTTGAAGTTATTGAAAACTGACTATCTAGCCATCATCTGCCTCCAGGACAAATTTCTTTGTCTCTTAGGCCTTGGTTCCCACAGTTTAAAAAAAAAAAAAAGAGGATTAAAATAGGATCATCTCTAAAGTCCCAAATTCAGCTCCAAAATGCTATATAGGGCCAGAAAGTTAAATTTGTTACAAGGTTTCAGTGATAATCTCTTCCTGAATATTTGTTTTGCCATATCACTACTCCCAAAAGTAGATGCTGCATTAGTTTAACACCTAATATATAGGTAAGTTATGTAACAAGATTGGTGGTTACTGTTTCTGTTTAAATAAAAGATAATGTTAACTAAAGAGAACAAACCCAGTGCAGTAATTCAGAGGGAAATCTGAGGACACCTGCAGGCGGGTAGTGTGAATGCAGGGGACTGAAAGAAACAATCATGAGAAGACAGTAGAACTGCAACCTACCCCAAAAATTATGTAATGAGCCTACTCATGCCTCCAAGCCAAAAGAGCCAATCTTTGCAAGTTAAGTGAAAAGATAGAAGTGAAACTCCTAAAGAAGTAGAAGTAACTGCCCTTCCCCTATCAAAGCAAAGCACCCCTAGTTGTCACTCAGTACTTTTACTCAGTGCCTATTACATGCAGAATACCCTGCTTAACTGGACTTCAGTATTCTGGAGAATCAACTGAGAAGAAAGAAGTTAGGCCAGCGGATTGAGAATAGACAGATTTGTTTACCCTCTAGGGCAAAAAAAGAGATGGGAAAAGTAGGGAGAGATTTAAACAAATTTATGTAGATTTAGCCAAAGAGTTCTGCATTTTTTTAAAAAAATCCTTGTTAGGGGCCACCCTAATGGCTTGAGGGAATAAGTCTCAGCACTATGAAGCTATAAGCAACCACTGCAGCACTAGTTCAATCCCATGCTAGGGAGGTGACCCACATGGCACAGCAGACCTCTGTCGTGCCCACTGCTCACTCACACACTTGTCTCCTCAACAGTGTATTTCAGGGCCTCCCTGGTGGCGCAGTGGGTTAAGCAACGCACTGTGAAGCAAACCGCAGCCACTGCAGCACGAGTTCGATCCCTGCCGCCGGCCAGGGAGGGACCCACATGGCGCAGCAGACCTCTCCTGCTGTGCCCGCTGCTCCCCTCAGCAGTGTACGTCTGTTGATCTGCCTGTTCTGCTCCCGCTCTCTGTGGTGAATCCTCTCACCCCCCCCACACACACCTCTGGCCTGTACCCCAGTGCTTGTGTGCATAAATAAATAAATCTTTAAAAAAAAAAAGTTTAAAAAATAAAAACAGTGTATTTCATTCTGCCTGTTCTGCTCCACACTGTCTCTGGTGAGTGAATCCTCTCACAACCACCACCCTGCCCCACACATACACACGTGCTTAATCCTCTCACTGCCACCCCCAGCCAGCCACCCGCCCCCCCACCACCACACACACATACACACACACACATACCTCTATCCCTCTGACCTACACTCCAGCTCTTGTATTCATACATGGGTTAGCTCTCTGGCTAGGATCAAACTCATGCTACAGTGGCTGTGCATTGCTTCATTGCTTCTCATGCTGAGACTTAACTTCTTGTGCTACCAGGGGGGCCCAAATAAATAAATCTTTACAAAAAAATCTTTGGCAGTAAAAGTTTGAGATGTTCCTAGCTTCCCAGACAGGTTATCAGCCTGAATTTGTGAATGACCCAGGACAGTTGCTTTTCTGTTCAAGATCAAATTCATTTTGCCCCAAAGTCTTCATAGTCATTCTTTTTCCACATCCTCTCTCTCCACGTTCGCTCTGCTACACAGACATTACTCCTACCAAGAACAAGATCATTTTTATGTTCTCATTTTACTCAACCTCTGTCTTATTTGTAATGATTAACTATATCTTCTTTTTCTCACTCACACACCAATCCATCATCAAGTCCTATCAACTCCACTTCAAAAGTATTTATTTGTTCTGAACATGTCTGTCTCTACAGCTCCCACCCTGGTGGAAGCAACCAACAACTCTTGCTTAGAGTAAACAATAGCCTCCCAAGTGATCTCTTTGACTTCTAATCCGTTCTCTATAGAGCAGCCAGATGGTACTTCTATTTAAAAAACAAACTCCTTACAGTGGTCCATGAGGCTTTGTTGACTAGTCTTGCCAATCTCTCCCCTGTGTTTTCTTCTTCACACTGTTCCAGTCAAGTTGGTCACCTTTCTATTCCTCAAATACAGTACATAGGGCTTCTCCTATTATAGGGTTTTATCCACTCTCCCCTCCAACTGGAACATTTTGCCTCCAGAAGGCTGCTCTCACACCACTTAGTTCTTAGGGTCAATTGCGTCCTCCAGGGAGCTCTCCACCCTGGACCACCCAGTCAGTCTAACATGCCACCCCAAGAGGAAGTTACCCTCTAGCCTACCTTCTCCCAGTGTATTTTCTTTATAACACATATCACTCTGAAATCACCCTGTTTGCTTCTTTGTTTTCAGTCCCATCCAGTACTGAAGTGTAAACTTTATGAGAGCATCAAGAACCTTGTCTGTCTTGTTTCCTGTTGTAGCTTCAATGCCAAGAGCAGTCTGGCACTCAACCAATGTTTGTTTGTTGAATAAATAACTGAAAAAATATGCCTATCAATTTTGCTTCGAATTCTCTCCTTTAATTTCCTTTCCTCCCTTTCTGCTCTTCCCTCTCTTCATTCCATCTAAAAGCCATTTGCATGATAACTCAAAGATCAGCTCACATGTCACTTCTTTGGAGGAGTTTCCCCTAACCTCCTAGAAAAAAAATAATTTTTTCTTCTCAGTAACCTCTATGGCACTTTATTCATAGCTCTATAACATCACTCAACACTCTGCACTCCCTATTAAGAGTTATCAGTTACCATCCTCTCTGCCAGTCCTCCCAGACTGAAACCTTATCAGATCCCCTTTGTATTTTCAGCACCTGGCACATGGTAAGCCTCCCTCAAGGTGTATATCTGAGTTGAATCCAGTAGGGATCCAAGCAGGAATAGATAGGCTCTGTCCTCAGAGTATACTGATGAAACAGATTGCAGTCTTACTTTGTAGTATGACATTGAACCTGAACCTTTGGGATAGTCTGTAATAAAAGGGGCAACCCACATTTTGAAATGACAAAATAATGGAAACTTCCTGAAGGCTAAAGGCTCTCATGCTAACATACTACCTAAGAAAATACCCCTTTTTGACTATATGGGGTAAAGGGTTACTTCTCCTAAGCCTCACTGTACCCCCTCCCCCAACAAGTGAAGTCCTATGACATTACATCATAGAGGAGGGCCTGGTGCCATCTTCCCGTCAACAGATCATGGTAACAGTGCTTTGTTTCTTTATGTACAATAAATGCTTTCTCTGATCCTGGTCCAAGTCCCTCATTTTCAGTCATGAAAGTGGCTGATTATGTACTTTTCAGACTGTAAAATGGGAAGGGCTGTGCCTCAGCACCCCTGAACATTCCTTAATAAAAATAGCTATCATTTATTGAGCACATTTGTGTAAGAGAGGTTTCTATTCTACCTAGTTATTTAATCCTCAAAGCAACCTGTAAGATAGGTATTTTCCCCAATGTTTTGAATCTGATCTGATCCTATGGAATTTCAACTCTGATCTATTTGACTTCAAAGCCTATTCACTCCCTTTCTTCTAGACCATCAAAGAGTAAAGATGCTTCCCTTCTCTTTTCTTCAAATATCCCAATCACCTTTATAAGGAAACTCATCCAAACATCAAACTACCCCACAAAGCAAACCCCATGCCAAGCTAAAGGACCTGTAAACAGGAGTTCTTGAAACTTAGTAGTCTGTCTTAAAATCAAGTGGCTATAATATCTATTTGTTGCTTCCTATGTTCTAGGAACTGATACACACCCTTTACATGCATTGTTTAACTTAGCCCACTTTACATGCATTGTTTCATTTAATCCAACCTTCAGAACAACTCTATGAGAAAGATACCTATGTACCTTAGAGTCCTATATACCTTAACCACAGTTCCCAAATCCAAAATGAAATGAAAAGTAAGTTTGACACAGTTCATATGGAACAATACCATTGCAATAGAATTCAACAGCTAAAATCTGTAGGGTAAAATAATTTGACAGAATACACACAATTAATTTTAAAAAAAGAATATATACAATTATATTTTCCTTCCTTTATTTTCACAAACTTCTAATAATACTCTCACTGAGTATTTTTTCACTTTGAATCCTTCCCATTGTGGGCTAGTCTCAATATTTGTCTCACCAATGGGCTATATCTCACAATCAGTTACAATAACATTGAGGATGTCTGTCTTCTGTACAATTTTTAACTTTCTGCAAACTGATGTGGTAAATCATAGATTTTTATATGCTCTAATTTCAAAAGAAAGTTTGACACAGCTCACTAAATGGCAAACTTCAACTGACATGAGGTCATTTATAAGCTTTATTAACCCCATCTAATATTCATATGTTTCTTGTAGGAATATTAATGTTTGGAAGAACTCATACTCCCTAGGGTTTTATGTAATATACAATGCATGCACTAAAAGATTCTGGAATCTTATACATCAACCCCAGGATTGCAAATACAGGGTTGAGAGCTATATTATCATCCTGATTTTACAAATGAGTAAACTTAGGCTCAATGACATTGAGTAATTTGCCTTAGATCACACACTAATAAATAGTAGTAGGATTAGAAATGTGGAAAGTAGTAGGATATGAAATGTGGAAAAAATATTTGGAACACATTATAGATTAAGGGCTAATTTTTCTAAAAGCAAAGGATATGAAATGACAACTCACAGTAGAGGGAGGAAAATCTTGTATGTATCCAGAATAATATTTAATTACTACTTTTTCTCTTATCATATTTCTCTTATCAAGTAGTAAAGGTTTAGTAACATTTTGGCAAAGAAGATGTGAGGAAACAACTACCCATATGTTGTTCAAAATAAGGTAAACTGGAACAGTTTCTGTGGAAGGCAATTTGGTCAACCTGTTCAAAATTAGAAATTAACGGGCCTCCCTGGTGGCGCAGTGGGTTAAGCAACAACCTATGAAGCAAACCGCAGCCACTGCAGCACGAGTTCGATCCCTGCTGCCGGCCTGGGAGGGGACCCACATGGTGCAGCAGACCTCTCCTGCTGTGCCCGCTGCTCCCCTCAGCAGTGTACTTCSGTTGATCTGCCTGTTCTGCTCCCCGCTCTCTGTGGTGAATCCTCTCACCCCCCACACCTCTGGCCTGTACCCCAGTGCTTGTATGCATAAATAAATAAATCTAAAAAAAAAATTAGAAATTAACACACTCATAAATTTCATTTCTAGGAATTTATCCTTTTATACTCACACTGTGCACAAAAAGGAATGTGAAAGGATATTATAACACTGCTAGTATTAGCAAAAACTCTCTCTGGAAAATGTAACTTTGTAGTTGATTAAAGTCTGTATGTTTTACAACTCTAAGACTGATAATGGGGTTTGATCCACCTTTTCTGTCCAGCAGAAGAGAATCCAAAAAGTTATTATTTTAACCTGTAAAACATTAACAAGTTTCATATCAAAATTAGCAGTTTTAGATTTTTTTTATATATACATACAAGAGCTGAGGTACAGGTCAAAGTCCAGGACAGTGAGAGGATTCACCAGAGACAGAGTGAGGAGCAGAACAGGCAGATGACTGAAACACACTGCTGAGGGGAGTAGCGGGTGAGGCAGGAGAGGTCTGCTAGGCCATGTGGGTCCCCTCTCTGGCCGGTAGCAGGGATCAAACTCATGCTGCTGTGGTTGTGGTTTGCTTCATAGTGCGTTGCTCAACACACTGTACCACCAGGGAGGCCCAAAATTAGCAGTTTTATTTCAGAATTTCTTTTTAATCCACTGACTTTAGAATTTTCAACTTTCACATTCTCTTTAGAACCAGCTTTGTTATCCTGCTCGTTTTTTTCACTAATGAGTTAAACAAAACTTTAATACATGCTTTCTATGCACTTATATTAGAAATGTTTTCATTTTTTGAAACCAATGCTTTGAAACTACCTAAATTCATCAATAAAGGATTTGTTGAAAAAATTACATTTCAGTAGTAAAAAAAAATTACTATGCAGTCATTAAACAGAGACATGTTTATATATAAATGATGATGAGGACAAGGAGTTTTGTTTGGTTCCCTAAGCACCTAGAATAGTGCCTGGGCACACAGCAGTCTGTTTGCCTGTGGCTGTGATAACAAACAACCTCCAAATATTTTTGGTTTACACAAAACATGTATTTTTCCCACATAGATACATACATAGGGCAACTAAGGTGGCACTCATTCTCGCTGGGGTCACCCATGGATTTTGGTTATTCCTAGTATCTTCTCATTTAGGGACCACTGATGTACAAAGAATACATGGAAACATGCAATGCCTATTAAAGCCTCTACTTAGAATAACTGTCATTTCTTTTAAAAAAAAAAATTATTTATTTATTTATGCATAGAAGAACTGGGTATAGGCCAGAGATGTAGGAAATAAGAGGATTCACCAGAGACAGAGTGGGGAGCATAACAGGCAGGTCTACTGAAATACACTGCCGAGGGGAGCAGCGGGCAAGGCAGGAGAAGTCTGTTGCACCATATTTGGGATAGATCCCTGGCCAGGGATCAAACTCAGATCATAGACGCACTGAGACTCGACCCCTAGGCCACCGGGAGTCCCCAGAATAACTATAATTTCTACTCACAATCTATTGGTCAAACAAAATCACATGGCCAATTAGGAAGACCAGGGGAAGATAAGTGTACTCTACTTTCTTTATTGAGAGGGTCTTCAAGTCACACAGCAGAGACTATATAACCCCATCATGAGAAGTAGACAACAATATTTCAGTCTATCATAGTGCTCAATAAGTACATGTTGAATGAATGAATGAGTGAAGACTGAACAGATTCCAAGATTTAAATGAAAAGAATGCCACCATTTGCTTTTAAATATTTATTTATATAAAGCATGTTTACAAGTGTGCTTGAATATGAATTTACTATCTCTAGGAGAATGAATAAGAAGCTAGTAACTGGTTGCTACTAGGAAGAACGGGGAGACTGGATTTTAGGAATGGAAGGGAACCTTGCCTTTTAATATCATGTGTATTACCCATTTAAAAATCAAATTAAATACTTTTAATTTTATGAAGGAATGAAGGAAATGAAGAAGAACAATCTGATACTGTCTGTCTATAGAGTTCAAACTCAAAAGCTCTGTTACATCTTTGGGGTAAGACATAGATCAAAATACTTCCTTTTGTTCTTAAATCATTACAGACAAACTACATGAGCTCTCTTTTGCCTCTAGTTCCTGCAGACTATGGCACAGCCTGAGTTTTTGTGTTTTTTAAAAATTTCTTTATATATATTTACCTCAGGTGTAGTCCCATAGAATTTTTATCACCAATTCAGCTGTGCACCATCGCTTTAGTCCCTTGTGCTCTTCCCACCTTCAATTTGATCCCTCTCCTTCCCCTTCCCCGTAAAATGTTGTCCGTTTATTTTTGTTTTGTTGTGGGGTCTTTTCATAAAATTGTTATTATTCTTTTCCCTGATTCCTTATTTGGTTCCCTTATATTCCTCCTGTAAGTGAAACCATCCAATATTTTTCTCTTGCCTTCTGACTTGTTTCACTGAGCATAATCCTCTCTAGCTCCGTCCATATTGCTGCAAATGGTATTAGTTTATCTTTTTTGATTGCTGAATAGTATTCCATTGTGTATGTGTACTACGTCTTGATCCAGTCATCTATTTTTGGGCACTTGGATTGTTTCCAAGTCTTACCTATTATAAATAGTGCTACAGTAAACATAGATGTGCAGGTATAGCCTTTTGAATTAATGTTTTTGCACAGAATGAGTTTTTTTATATTTTTTAAAGATTTTTTTATTTTATACATACAAGATGGGGTACAGTCAGAGTGTGGGAGGCGAGAGGATTCAACAGAGACAGAGCAGGGAGCAGAACAGGCAGATCTACTGAAATACACTGCTGAAGGGAGCAGTGGGGGGGTGGGCAGGAGAGGTCTGCTGTACCATGTGGGTCTGGCTGGGGATCGAACTCATGCTTCTGTGCAGCAGATGCTTCACAGTGTGGTGCTCAACCTGCTGCGTCAACAGGCAGGCCCTGCACAGCATGAGTTTTAAAAAAATTTCACCTCAGCCAATTTTAAGTGTCTAGAGTTGTAATATTCAAACTTTGTGGAAGGGTTTCTATTCCTGTATAGGAGGTACCTGAAGAAAGAGGAGCAAAACTATTTCATTCTGATGTCTTCAATCAAATTAGTTCTATTTTTAGTATCCAAAGAGATCAAATAGCTACCCGAAAGACTCATTTAGTTAGCAAATCGGTAGCTAAGAGATTAAGGAGGGCCCCTATCCAATTAGAGATCAGGGTATAATTTCTATTATATATTGTATATTGCTCTTGTATTCAAAGCTGTAAAATATTTAGCCTCTGAGTAGATGCATTGTATTATACACTGCCTGAAGAATAGCCTCATTCATTACTGAGATATCCCAGCAAAGAATGGGAATTCCACAACAGGTGAGTTGACAATGGCACCTGTTCACTGGTTTACTCCCAGCATAGTATGTGGCACCTTGGAGGTTACTGTGCCCTGTTTAATGAATTTATAGATTGCAGTATATTAACATTATTCAGTTTTCACTAAGTTAGCTCTCACAGAAAAAGGACAAGGACTTCATCAGATTCCTGCAAAGAAATCACGAATTAAGATAATACTAATAATTAAAGCACAAGGCAAACAAGAAAATGGTAGGGTTGCCGCTCCTCTTACCTTTAATATAAGCTGTCAGCCACATTACTCAGTAAAAGCAATAACCTTCTTGTCAACTCTGACAAGAAGATGATACCCAAAAATACAAAATTATCCACAGAAGATTTGAAAAACGAATTCACAATTCTTTGCTGTAAGGAGCTCACAATCACAAGAGTTTGGAGAGACCTGACTTGAAAAAAGTCTGCTGCAGAGCAGAGAATTTGTCAGGTGATCTAGGCAGAAGGTGCCTAGCCAAAATCTGGATTATTTCATTCTGTTTGTCTGCTCACACTACAGAGAGACTGAAGAAATCCAGTTGTTGTATTACCATCTTTTAAGGTCACCTAATTCATTTCTGAAGTGTATCCTTGATTTTTAAGTATAATTTATGTTTCATAAAATTTGTAAATTTTCAAATTTGGCTCTCCATGCTGTCTTTCTTACAGGAATCGCATAATTTGGTGTTGGACACTTGTAAGCTTGGTTAACGTAAAGCCGTCTCTGAATATACTCACCTCTGAGTACTGTGTCAATGGTTTCCTTGATTTGTCAGGGCAATGCCCACATTCTAGAGGCAGGGGTTCTTGGCTTCCCCAGATGGCTTCTTCTTTTCAGTATTCTCTCCTGGCAACTATGGAACCTAAATTTTTCCGCTGAAGGCCCTGGGAAACAATACATAAAGAAACCTGGGTCTTGTTTCTAAAAGAAGGCAGTTTCTTTTAGAATTATATTAATTCTATAGCATATCTTATGTTATTACTTAACAGCTTTTTCTGGTATGGACACAGTTTTTGGAATAGGATTAATTCACTAGTTTTTAGGGTAGTTACTGCTTTGGTCTGCCAGGCACAAAGGCCTAGGCTCCCAACAAAGGCTCTTCAGACAAAATGATAACCAAGATAAACTGAGCTACAGAGCTGAGTTTTCAAAGGCTCAGAACTTCTCTGCCTGTAGGGTAAATGAAGGTTGTTCTTTTGTCCTGTGCCCCTTGGCCCCTGTGGCTATCACCTGTGGCCTTGAATGCAGGAAGCACTTGGGAACATGGGCTCAGGGTATGCATGCCTGATGGCCAACACCTGGAGTATGGTGTAGGCATTAGTAAGTGGGCACAACTGAACGGAGAGACTAAACATATAAGGATGGCGTCACCGAGTATGCAACTTAAGGCCTTAAGGAGGAGTGCAGTGCAGAATAGTGGAGAATGTCAGAATGGCTAGGAGAGGAAAGAGCAATTAGGGATTCACAGGGGGGCCCAAGTTGCTGTTTCTCTGCTGACTTGTTTCCTCTAAACTGTGGGGACGGGACGATGCCAAGGGCTCCAAGGATCTCTTGCAAGCTGCCTGAACCAACAGTGAACCTATCAGTCCAGGGATGGGTGCAGAACACTGTCCTTCTGGCCTACTGTTGTGGCAGAGCACTAAATAATTTCACAACCAGCCTCTGTAGCATTCCCCATCTTGACTTTTTTTTTTTTTTTTGGTTTTGCTTTTGGTTTGGTTTTAATTGAAATAACAGTGCTTTACAACACTCTGTATACTTTAGGAGACTAGCTAGGTTCACACCTCCTCAGATGTATGGCAACCCACCACCCCCACCATCCAAACACCCACAGTCTTTTACCTTAGACCATTAGGCCCTTTTCCCCCAGCCCCTCCTTCCCTACCTCTTTAGTAGCCTCAGTTCTTCAGTCAGATGTCTAGAGTTTGGTTTCGTTTCGTTTTGTCACTTCCTTTGTTTTGTTTCTCCATAATCCATAGGAGTGAAATCATCTGATACTTGTCTTTCTTTTTCTGACTTACTTTACTTAGCATAATCCCCTCCAGTTCCATCCATGTTGTCATGGCAAATGCAAGACCTCATTTCTGTAGCTGAGTAAGAATAAAACTGAATAGATCATTTCCTTGAGTCAAAGGACAATATCATCAGCTGTCCTAACAGCTTGTCTGACCAGACTTTTATGTTAGCCTCACTGTGTGGACACCAGTTTTCCAGTTCCAGCAATTTCTAGGAGTGAGGAACAACCTGTGTGGGAAAGGTATGGTGGGCCTCATGGAATTTATTTGACTTTGAATCAATTAGGAGGTAAATTCTCAATCTTTTTTAAAAAACTTATTTTACTTATTTATGCATACAAGAACTGGGGTCTAGGCCAGAGGTGTGGGGAGTGAGAGGATTCACCAGAGACAGAGTGGGGAGCAGAACAGGTGGACTGACTGAAATATACTGCTGAGGGGAGCAGCGGGCGAGGTAGGAGAGATATGCTGCTCCATGTGGGTTAGCTCCCTGGCCAGGGAATGAACTCATGCTGCAGTGGTTGGAGATAGCTTGATAGCTCTGAGGCTTTAACCCCTGTACCACCAGGGATGCCCCAAATTCTCAATCCTGGTTACATTTTAAACATGCTTTAGCAGCAGGAAGGGAGCACTGGGCAGGTTCGAGATGGTTCTGGGCAGACAGGTCAAGGAAGGGAGGGGTCTTGCAGCCCTCGGTGGCTTTTCATGCTTTTATTAGTAGAGGTGGCCAGGTACACGGCAGGCATGGGTGCCGGGGGACCGGGAGGCTGTCAGGCCTCCCAGCCCCCAGCGCATCTCACCCACTTGGCTGCTTCTTCTCTCTCTCTCTGCTGCTCTCGCTTTCACTGCTGTTCTCTCTAGTCTGTACTGCCGGTCCTGTTGGCCCTGGCTTCCTCATGACGCGGCCCATTTAAGCATGTGTCAAACTCAGGTGCGCCCACTTGCGCATGCCCACCCTGGAATGCTCGCAGCACGACAGGTGTCCATCATCACAGTGGTGGGCAGGTGGAAAGACCTGATTGTTCTCTGACCCTACACATGCCAATGGCAGGGCCTCCCTGGTGGCGCAGTGGGTTAAGCAACACACTATGAAGCAAACCGCAGCCACTGCAGCATGAGTTCGTGCTGCGGGCCAGGGAGGGGACCCACATGGTGCAACAGACCTCTCCTGCTGTGCCCACTGCTCCCCTCAGCAGTGTACTTCTGTTGATCTGTCTGTTCTGCTCCCTGCTCTGTCTGTGGTGAATCCTCTCACCCCCCACAACTCTGGCCTGTACCCCAGTGCTTGTATGCATAAATAAATAAATCTTTAAAATAAATAAATAAATAAAAACATGCCAATGCCCATGACTCACTCCTGGTAATTGTGATTTTATTGGCATGGGGTAGAGCCTGGGCATTGATGGCTTTAAAAACTTCCCAGGTGAAAAGTGTAGTCAGTGATAAGGACCACAGACTTGGGAACTTACATTCAAAGGGAGGGATGGAAGCAGACATAATTCTATCTTGTGATCTGAAGCTCCTTTCAGTTACCTCCACTCAGCCCATTTTGCAATTAGTTCACAAACATATTTGCAAGAGACTGAAAAAGTAAAATTGTGTTGGTACAGTGCCATGCTTCACAGGTTGCAAGCCATTTTCTCATTTTTTTTTTATTTGACTCTTAAAATAACCCACTGAGGTAAGCAGGACAGGTATTAAGGTAAGCAGGACAGGTATTATTATCCACAAGTTGATATCCTGAGTCAAATGAGGACCCAACCTTCTGGTTTTTGTTCAGCGTTCTTTTAATTACATCACACCTACTCTACAGTGAATAACCTTGGCTGTCATATACAGGCAAGAAATATTGCACACAAGTTAAAAACAAAAATTTTTAGATCAAATATAAGAATTTGAATTTCAGTGTTACCACTTAACTATGATCTTGGGCAGATATATAATCTCTTTGTGACTTTGTTTTCCTCATCTGAATATAGTATCAATTTCAAAGATGTGTAGCAAGGAAACAATAGTTGATATTATCATGCCATATTTACCCACTTGTGAGAATAGAAATAATCTCTAAGAACTACTTATTTTTAACTTATTTATTTTCCTGAAGTTCCATTGTTTTACATCCTTGTTAATATTTTGACAACATAGGATTTCTCCCCTCAGGAGTACTCACGGTAACTCTCCCACCCCACAGTCCCCATGGTCCTTTACCATAGTCCACTGTGCTCTCTTTCTCCTTCCCCCATTCTCGATGCTCCCTTCTACTCCTTTCCTGGATGCCTCAGGTCTATGATCAGCTTTCAAAGGTTGGTTTTAAGGTTTGTCTTTGTGTGATCCTTTGTTTGGTCTTTCTAGATTCCACATATAAGTGACACCATCCAGTATTTATATTTCTCCTTCTGGCTTATTTCGCTTAGCATAATCCCTTCCAACTACATCCAAATTGCTGCAAAAGGCATGAGTTTTTCTTTTTTGATTGCTGTAGTAGTATTTCACTGTATATAAACCACATATTTCTAAGATCTATTTAACTATTTGGGCTCCTTTATTCTATTAAAAGTTTTTCTTCATAAACCCACACATATATGGACACCTGATCTTTGACAAAGGAGAAAAGAATATGCAATGGAACAAGGACAGCTTATTCAATAAATGGTGCTGGCAAAACTGGTCGACCACATGCAAGAAAATGAAACTAGACCTCTACCCTACACCATACACAAAAATCAACTCAAAATGGATGAAAGATTTTATTTTTTAAAGATTTATTTATGCATACAAGTACTGGGGTAGAAGCCAGAATCCAGGGCGGTGAGAGGATTCACCAGAGACAGGGTGGGGAGCAGAACAGGCAGATGGACTGAAACACACTGCTGAGGGGAGCAGCGGGCCAGGCAGGAGAGGTCTGCTGCACCATGTGGGTTCCCTCCCTGGCTGGCAGCAGGGATTGAACTCATGCTATAGTGGCTGTGGTTTGCTTCATAGTGCGTTGTTTAACCCACTGTGCCACCAGGGAAGCCCTGGATAAAAGATTTAAATGTAAGACCTGAAACCATAAAATACATAGAAGAAAACATAGGTAAAACACTACAAGACCTACATCTCAATAATGCCTTTGAAGTTGCATTGCCCAAAGCAATAAAAATGAGAGAGAAGATAAACAGATGGGACTATATCAAGTTAAAAAGCTTCTGCACAGCAAAAGAAACATTAATCAAAACGAAAAGACTCCCCATAGATTGGGAAAAAATCTTTGCTTACATAAACGGACAAGAAACTGATCGCAAAGATATACAAAGAATTCATAAGGCTCAAGAAAATCAAAGCAAATGACCCAATCAAAAAATGGGCAAAAGAACTTAAAAGACACTTCACCAGAGAGGACATACAAATGACCAACAGGCATATGAAAAAATGTTCAACTGGGCCTCCCTGGTGGTGCAGTGGGTTAAGCAATGCACTGTGAAGCAAACCGCAGCCACTGCAGCACCAGTTCAATCCCTGCCCCTGGCTAGGGAGGGGACCCACATGGCACAGCAGACCTCTCCTGCCTCGCCTGCTACTCCCCTCAGCAGTGTGTTTCAGTTCATCTGCCTGTTCTGCTCCCCACTCTGTTTCTGGTGAATCCTCTCACCTCCCGCGACTCTGGCCTGTACCCCAGCTCTTGTATCCATAAATAAATAAATCTTAAAAAAAAAATTAGTTGAATCATATCAATTCAATTTTCAAAAAAATGTTCAACATCTCTCATACTCAGGGAAATGCAAATTAAAACCACAATGAGGTATACAGGTAAGAATGGCACATATCAAAAAAACCAACAACAATAAATGTTGGCAGGCCTCCCTGGTGGCGCAGTGGGTTAAGCAACACACTATGAAGCAGACCGCACCCACTGCAGCACGAGTTCGATCCCTGCCGCTGGCCGGGGCGGAACCCACATGGCACAGCAGACCTCTCCTGCTGTGCCCGCTGCTCCCCTCAGCAGTGTACTTCCGTTTATCTGCCTGTTCTGCTCCCCGCTCTTTGTGGTGAATCCTCCCACCCCCCCACACCTCTAGCCTGTACCCCAGTGCTTGTATGCATAAATAAATAAATCTTTAAAAAAAAAAAACAATAAATGTTGGCGAGGATGTGGAGAAAAAGGAACTCTACTACACTGGTGGTGGGAATGTAAGTTAATCCAACCACTATGGAAGGCCGTATAGAGGTTCCTCAGTCTACTAAGAATGGAACTTCCATATGATCTGGCAATCCCACTCCTAGGGATCTACCCAAAGGACACAAAAACTCAGATCCAAAAGAGTACCTGTACCCCCATGTTTATTTCAGCACTATTTATAATTGGTAAGACCTGGAAACAACCCAAATGCCCAAAAGTAGATGACTGGATCAAGAAGATGTGGTACATATACACAATGGAATACTATTCAGCAATCGAAAATGATAAACTAAGGCCATTTATAGAAACATGGACAGAGCTAGAAGGAATTATACTCTGTTAAACAAGTCAGAAGGCAAGAGAAAAATATTGGATGGCTTCACTTTTAGGAGGAATGTGAAAGAACAACAACTACAACAAAAAATAAAAAAGAAGACAAAAAAAAAAAAAGAAAGCACAAGGAAATGGGCAATTACAACCAAAAACAAACAAACAAACTTAATAAGATCAAAAGGTTAAAGACAACCAAAGGGAACATGGGGGGAGGAGGAGGGAGGGGAGGACAAAGACAGGGGAGGGCATAAAGAGCACAAGGGTCTGTGGTGATGGTGCACAGGTGAAATCCTGGGGACCACAAATGTCAAATACAATTAAATAAATATAATGAGGGGAAAAATTATTTTTCTTCAATATCATGGGCTTCCCTGGTAGCACAGGTGTTAAAGACTCAGCACTATCAAGCTATTTCCAGCCACTGCAGCATAAGTTCGATCCCTAGCCAGGCTGCTTGACCCACATGACACAACAGACCTCTCCTGTCTCATCTGTATTTCAGTCCATCTGCCTGTCTGCTCCTCGCTCTATCTCTGGTGAATCCTCTCACCTCCTGCATCTCTGGCCTACACCCCAGGTCTTGTATGCACAAATAAATAAAATAAATCTTTTTTATTTTTTTTATTTATTTTTTAGATTTATTTATTTATGCATACAAGCACGGGGGTACAGGCCAGAGGTGTGGGGGTGGTGAGAGGATTCACCACAGAGAGGGGGGAGCAGAACAGGCAGATCAACAGAAGTACACTGCTGAGGGGAGCAGGGGGCACAGCAGGAGAGGTCTGCCATGCCATGTGGGTCCCCTCCCTGGCCGGCAGCAGGGATCGAACTCGTGCTACAGTTTGCTTCATAGTGCATCGCTTAACCCACTGCGCCACCAGGGGGGCCAATAAATCTTTTTTAAAAAGGTTTTCTTCAACATCAATCTTTGCCTTTCTTACCTATACTATTCCATAAAGTGAGGGGCTTGACTGGTTCATGAAGGTGGTATTTCCCATTACAGTCACCAAATGATTCCTTTTAAATAAGAAATCAGAATCAAAGCAAATCCACCCTTTCAAAATATCATTTATTTTACTGAGGCAGTGCTTAATCAAATGCTTTTTAAAATAGACAATTATCTAGAGCAGTTTTAGATTTACAGAAAAATTATGTACATATTTTCTATATAACGTTGCCCTGCACGCTGTTCCCCTTATTATTAATAGTTTGTATTAAAATAGTATGTTTGGGGCCTCCCTGGTGGCACAGTGGGTCGAGCAACACACTATGAAGCAAACCTCAGCCACTGCAGCACGAGTTTGATCCCTGCTGCCAGCCAGGGAGGGGACCCATATGGCGTGGCAGACCTCTCCTGTGCCCGCTGCTTCCCTCAGCAGTGTACTTCAGTTGATCTGCCTGTTCTGCTCCCCACTCTGTCTGTGGTGAATCCTCTCACCCCCCCACACCTCTGGCCTGTATCCCAGTGCTTGTATGCATAAATAAATAAATCTTTAAAAAAAAAATAAAATAAATTAAAAAAAAATAGTATGTTTGTTGTAATTAATGAAGCTATGTTGGTACTTTATGATTGACTAAGTTAATATTACTTATTATTAACTAAGTCCTTATTATAACTTATTATTAACTATTATTATTAACTAAGTCAGTCAACAGATTTCCTTAATTTTAATTTTTTAAAAAATTTATTTATTTATGCATACAAGAACTGGAGTTCAGGCCAGAAATGCGGGGTATGAGAGGGTCCACCAGAGACAGAGTGAGGAACAGAACAGGTAGATTGACAGAAACATACTGCTGAGGGGAGCAGTGGGTGAGGTAGGAGAGGTCTGCGGCGCCATGTGGGTCACCTCCCTGGCAGGGATCGAACTTGTCCTGCAGTGGCTGCTAAGTGCGTTGCTTAACCCACTGCACCACCAGGGAGGCCCAGATTTCCTTAATTTTTAGATGATGTCCTTTCTCTGTTCCAAAATCCTATCCAGGATAACATCTTACATTTAGTTATCATGTCTCTGAGCTCCTCTTGACTATGACAATTTTTCAGACTATTCTTATTTTTCATAACCCTGAGAGTTTTGAGGATTTCAGGTTAGATATATTGTATGATGCAGAACATAGGGATTTATTTGATGGTTTTCTCATTATTAGACTGGGTTTATAGAACTTGGGGAGAAGGATAAAGGAAGCAAAGCTCCATTTTCGTCCCAGTGTATCCAGGGCACATGGTTTTAACATAATTTACCAGTGCCGATGTTGATCTCGATCGCTGGCTGAGGTCATGTTTGTCAGTTTCCCCCCAACTCCCTTTTCTGTACTGTAAGAAATTCATGGTAGCTCTTTCTGCCTGCTTGTGTCTCTGCAAGTGTCCTTTATTCTTCTTTCCTTTTTATAATAAACTTGTGCTTTTGAATATATATATATTTTTAAATGAAGTCACTATGAGTAACTCACACTTAAGGAAGAGGGAGTCACTATTCCCTCCTGTAGACTGGAATATCCACATAACTTATTTCAAATTCATATGCGTGGGAAATTGGTCAAATGCTTTTGTAAGTAAACCTTTAGCTATCAGCACTTATCAAATCACGAGGAAACCTATTTGGTGGCAGCTATGACTACATGGTTTAGAGAATAGAACCATACAGGAGTCTAGGGAGACCTCTTGTGGTTCAATAAGGGCATAATCCAGCTACAGAGTTCTCGTCCATGCCACTGACATTTCTTTAGTCCAGAGATTCTCAACCAGGGAATGTTTTACCCGAGAGCCCCATAAAATATTTGACAATATCTTTGACTGTCACACTTTTGGGGCAAATGTTATTGACACATAGTAAATGGAGTCCAGGAATGTTTCAAAATACCCAAAATGCATAGGGCACATAGAAAAAAGAATGATCTAAGCAGACATGTCAATAATACCAGGATTGAAAAATCCTGTGGCAAATAGCTGTGTAAAGACTGCAGCTACGCCCAATGGAATAGTGTTATTGGGGCAAGAAGGGAAAAGCATATTTCATTAGGAAAAAAAGGCAAATTCTTCAATAAATTGTGCAGCTCTACACAATTGATCATAACAAAGGTGAAGTGACTTCTGAAAATATGAAACTTCTTTTTTTTTTTTTAAAGATTTATTTATTATTTATGCATACAAGCACGGGGGGTACAGGTCAGAGGTGGCGGGGGGTGAGAGGATTCACCACAGAGAGCGGGGAGCAGAACAGGCAGATCAACGGAAGTACACTGCTGAGGGGAGCAGTGGGCACAGCAGGAGAGGTCTGCCACGCCATGTGGGTCCCCTCCCAGGCTGGCAGCAGGGATCAAACTCGTGCTGCAGTGCGTTGCTTTGCTTCATAGTGCGTTGCTTAACCCACTGCGCCACCAGGAGGCCCCTGAAAATATGAAACTTCTATTTGGGCAAAACTTTTGCATGGATATGAGTGAACTTGAACAGAGCACATGATAAATAAGAAGCTGTCTGAGCAGAAGACATGCAGGTAGAGGTAGAAACTGGACCAGGGCCAGTGTTTTAAGGAGATTATATGAAAAAATTGCTTATTTCAGGTAATTTGAAAAAATAACAATTTCAAGAAGAAAAACAACCACAACTACTTTCAATTACTTCTGAGTTTTTATACATATTTTATGTTATCAATGCATATAGTCACTTGATTTTTTCACTGAATATTGTGTATCTATTTTTTCCTATTCCCAGAGTCTCTCTGTCTTTTTTAATGTCTATTAAAAAATGTATTACAGGTGGATCATATTATAGCCATCCTATTAGACAATTTTGTTTCAAATTTTTCTCTTTTCTAACATTAAAATACAGTGTTTTTCCTCAATTAACATGTTTCTGCAGGAAAACTTTCTAGAGCTCAGATTCTAGGGTCAAAGAGTATGAACAGTACATAGTAACATAGTGGAGTGACTAAGGCAGAATTTGCAATTATACCACCTGGTTACAGAACTCAGTTTTGCCCATTACTAGCCATGTGACTTTTGAACAATTTATTTAAGCTCTCTGAACCTCAGAGGACTGTGGCAATAATTAAATGAGATCAGGTATGCCAAGTACCTGGTATGAATCCTGAAAATTAGACAAATGACCTTTGTTGTTACTTTAAGATAAAATTTGAATCATATGGTATGTAAACTGTTATTTCCTGCCTTTTCTCACTTACTGGTTATAGTGTAATCAATAATTTCAAAAGTCAAATTTTGAAAAATGATGTTTTAAAAAATATAGTTTTTACTGGTGCCATGATATTCTATCTTATATATTTTACTTAATGATTCTATTATTGTTAAATGTTCTAGTTCTCCATTTTCATAATTATAAATAATTCAGTGATGAGTATCCTTGAACATCTATTTTTATTCAAGTTGCTTACTCACAGAGGATAAGGAATTTCCTATAACAAATAACCACAAAATGGATAGCTGAAAACAACAGTAATTCACTGTCTTACAGTTCTATAGGCCAGACATATGAAATCAAGATTTTAGCAAGACCAAACTCCTTGTGTAATCTGCAGGGGGAAATCCTTGTCTCCTTTAATTTAACTTCTGCTATCTGTTGGCAATCCTTAACAATCCTTGGCTTGTGTAGACAGCACCCAATCTCTGCTTCCATATCCACACGGCCAGCTTCTCCGTGGGTCGCTATCCTCATGTGGCACACTCCTTTATATAAGGACACTAATCATAACCTTCCTTATTCCTGTGTGACTTAACCTATCACACCTGTAATGACTCTATTTCCAAACAAGTTTACATTCTCAGGTACAGAAAGTTAGTGATGACGTCAACATCATCTCTTGGATGGGAAGAATTCAACTCATAATAAATAGAATCACAGAATCAATATACATGTGTATTTTCAAGACTCAATGCATTTTGCCAAATTTCTTTTCAAAAATCATACCAGATTTAATCTGTACTGAGTACCTATCTTATGATACATTTGTCATTATTAAACATGCTGTTTTAACCCTAATCAATCTATTAGTTTAAAATGTTATCTCATTGATTTAATTGATTTGCACTTGATTAGAGATTAAACATATTCCATGTATGCTGCAACTATTGGACTATTTGCATTTGTCTTCTGTAAATTGTTTATTTTGACCATTTTCTATAATACTTTTCTGATTTATAAAAGTTGGTGTAGACTTTTTAAATTTAAAGCTTTAATGATTTATAAATGATTAATGATTAATTTATAATGATTATTAATTTATATGATTATAAATGATATTCAAAAACAAGCATGTTTTTAACCTATATAATCAATTTGATTAGTTTGGACATGTACATACAGCTGTGATACTATCACCACAATCAAGGTAATAAACATCTCCTAAAGTTTCAAAAAAAAAAAAAAGTTGGTGTAGAGATATATTCACCTGTCATATATCACTTTTTTTCCTGTACTTTCAAGTTTTTCCTTTTCATTATTATTAATACATTAATTTCTTTTTTCTTTTATAATTAGAAAGTCATCTATTTTTAGAAATAATTAAACATCCATATCCATGTATGTTTTCTTCTAACTATTTTATGCTTTTGCTTTTTAGATATACTTTTAAAAATTTTGGAATTTCTTTTCAAACTCATGGTAGGAAGTCAAGTCCCAACTAGGTATTTTTTTTAAGACTTTATTTTATTTATGCACAAAAGAGCTGAGGTACAGGCAGAGGCACGGAGGGTGAGAGTGTTACAGGGCAACTCTAATATAAAATGGGTTTGCTTGACTGGGTCCTCACCCGCGTGCTCAAACGGCACTTATAATGCCCCAACTGCAGGCACACACAACAAAGGTTAATAAAGGGTTTTATTTACAAGGGAAGGAGAAATAGCGTAGTGAATAACACAAGGGGAAGAGAGGGATACAGATCTGTAAATATCCTACCAGTTCCTTGGAGCTGGAACCCAACTGTGCGCTGAGAGCTGACTCCAAGGAAAAAAGGGCCCCGTAAGGCCCACGTGTCTGCTTTTGTATTCAACCTGGCTGCTCAACTCCACCCTCAGGTCCCAGTGATCCGCTCTTCGATAATGACCTTATGGGATTTGTAGTTCTTGGATTTTGTAGGTCTAAAATGGGGGTCGAAGTCCATAACCTATTTGTATAATTCATTCAGGAGGATTTTTCCCCCTAACAAGAGGACTCACCAGAGTCAGGTTGGGAAGCAGAACAGGAAGACAGACTGAAACACACTGCTGAGAGGAGTGGCAGGACAAGCAGGAGAGGTCTGCTGAGCCATATGGGTTAGCTCCCTGGCAGGGGATTGAACTCGCACTGCAGTTGCTGCGGAAGCACCAGTGTGGCGCTCTACCACTTGAGGCCCCAACTAGGTATTTTTAACCAATTTTTTTTCACACACTTGATACTTTTGTGATTTATCCTTTATAAAATATTAGCTTATCTTTAATCTTTCAAAAATCTCTTTTGAGATAAGTAACAATTATCTACATTTATACCTAAAGAAACAGGCACAGAGAACTTCATTAACAGCCCAAGGTCACAAAGGTGGTGAACAACAGCAAATCTGAATGCAGTCTATTTGGTTCAAGAGACTTGTTCCTATTTAAATTAGTTAAAACACAAAGGAGTTAAAGAATCAAAATCAGCGCTTATCACGTAGTTTCATGTGAAGTGTTTGTTTAATAAATAAGATTATTAATAAATAAATAAAGATGTGTTTGTTTAATAAATAAGGAGTATGTATTTCAGGATAACTACATGCTATTTTTCTTTTGATTGCCTTGGTGAGAAGGGTTCAGAGGAAAGCCTTTTTCTTTTTTTTTTTAATATTTGATTTTCACAACTTTTTTTTTTAAGATTTATTTATTTGTGCATACAAGAACCGAGTACAAGCCAGAGTTGTGGAGGGTGTAGGAGGGTGAGGGGATCCACCAGAGACAGAGTGGGGAACAGAACAGGCACATTGACTAAAATAGATTGCCTAGGAGAGCAGCAGGGGAGGCAGGAGAGGTCTGCTGTGCCATGTGGGTCCCCTCCCTGGCTAGGATCGAACAGTAGCTGCAGATGCTTCATAGTGCGGTGCTTAATGCTTTGAGCCACCACCAGGGAGGCCCCAAAAGTTTTTTTCTTATGACATTTTGGCTGGCTAATGATAGTCACGGCGGGGGGGCGGGGTGTGTATAAATTTATGTAAATAGTGTGTGATGTAGTCTACTAGAGTTACTACTCTTATAGAAGAATTATTAACTTATTCACTCACAATATGGAACATATGTTGTGTGACAGACTCTAAAGACACATGAATGAATGTGTCCATTACTTTGCCCTTAGGGAACTGATAAGATTCTTGGGGAAGATAAACAGATAGTCAAATAATATAAAGCAGGGCAATAAAATGTAAGCAAGGTTGGTAAAGCTCCCTCAAGAAGATAATGGTTGGCACACCTTACAAGATAAATGAAAGGTTACAAGGAAAGACAAGAAAAGAGAAAAGTGCACTCTATGGTGTGGAAAGAATTCGTGTAAGGCCTTGGGAAGTTGGAGTATTCCCAGTTGGGACTGAGGGGAAGCAAATAAGGATTACTGGGCAGGTGCTGCATAGTGCTGTTTGCATAGAAAACAGTGCATTTGTTTGGTATAGCTGAAGTTTGGGGTATTAGGAATGGGGGTGGATTTTGGAAGGTAAGTAGAACTTGTAAGAGTTGATTTGCATTATCATGAGTGTACTTTGTCCATCTGAGGGGAGGTCAATACTGGACTCTAACAAACTATAATAAGATAAGGGGTTTTAACTTTACATAAAAGCAATAGGGTCAAGCAAAGACTGTGAAACAGGAGTTTTGATCAATTATTTTTGACAAAAACCATTCTAATAGCAAGGATGGATTGAATGGGAAGAGAGAAGTCTAGAAAGTCATATTGTGAAGGACATTGCTTACCATGACATAATGACCCTGTCATTTGGACCTTAACCTGCAGGAAATGGATTAATGAGATCAAGTAAGTTGTAAACCAGTAAAAATACAATGTCAAGATGAATGACACAGATGGTAATCACCACAGCTTTCAGGGCAGGGAGTTACCAACACAAAGGAAGAGAACCTTGTCCTTGAAGTCTGACTCAGGCAGGAATCCCAGCTCTTCCACTGATTATCTGTGAACAAATTTTACAGCACTCTGGGTCTCAGTTTCCTGACCTCTAAAAATAGTGAGGTCAATACCTACCTAACTACTGGTTGTAAGGAACAAATAAGAAAGATTTATTAAATGCCAAATACAATACAAATGTTTCCAACTATGCCAGCTCCAATCTTTGAGTTTGTAATTGAGAAATTTTCATTTTTGCTTATCATTGTTTTCATGTTCCTATACTTCTTAAAATCCTCTATCCATCTCATTTTCCATGTTTATATGCTTGTACTTGAATTCTACCTTAAGACATATATCTTTATTGTGTATTCCTTGCACAACTTTATTTTCACATACTTATTACTGAACCATGCAGAATCATAAAAAAGAGAGAAAAATCATTTCCTAATAAAATATGTCCAAATAGGGACCTCCCCACACTTCTGGCTGTATCCCAGTTCTTATATGCATAAATAAATAAATCTTTAAAAAAATAAGACATGTCCAAATAGTAGTGTTTTCAGAAGAACATGTCTAGTTTCTAGTGATGTTGATACAATAGTAGTGTGCCATCTCGTGTGTGGCTCCTTATAGACCCAGTATGGTTCTCCAGTGTCTCCTCTTGGAGTTGAACCTGATTTTATAACCAAATTGCATCCAAATCCACTGTCACTGGGAAAATTCTGCTGTTGTTTTTCACCCAGGAATCAGTTGCTCCTGAAAGTCTCTTTAGAAGACACGCTAAGAAAAAGAGTTACCTGCATACAACTCAGTGGTGGAGAAAAGAGAGAGAAAAGCATTTTACTTTAAAAATCAGTGGGCGTTTTCTAGATCTGGAGGGACACCACTTCCAACTTGTCCATTTTACTTTATTACATTTGTTAAGGTTTGCTTTGCTGACTCTTTCTATCTGACCCCAGGCTCAAAGCTTTTGATCACAGCACAAACAATTAAGCTCAGGGAGACACAGGCTCATGCATTTTCCTCTTCTAGCTTCTGAAAGAGAGGGAGAAATAGAACCAATATCCCCCACTCTTCTATCTTCTTAGTAGACTTGAGCCCAGAAGTCAACCAACTAATAATTTTGTTAATAAAAGTTTCGCTGCCAGCAACTCAACCTTAAGGTTGACATCATTGTCCCCAAGCCTATTTTACAACTTGCAGTGTTTTTAAATTAGTCATATTGCTGAGTATCAGGAAAAAGGAGGAGCTCATGTTCCAGAAAACAACTGATTTGTAAGTAGATCCAGAGCTGAAGCAGCAATATAGTAATTCATAGTGTCAAACTACAGGAAAGGGTTACCTCCATAAATAGTTGCCACTGAATCATCTCTGTCTTATGTAATGGCATGGTAGTTTATTTTTTTTAAGTCCTATCATTAGTTATATACTAAGGTATTCATAGGTATAAAGATACAATACTAGATAACATTCTCATAATGTTATCCTCCATTTATTTAAAAAAAATAAAAGATTTTAAGGGGAAAGAAGAAACAAGAATGACACAATATTGTCAGATACAGAGCTACAGCTGCAATATAATAAATTTTTTCTTTTTCTTCCCCTAGATTTATTTTTTTATGCATACAAGAACTGGAGTACAGGCCAAAGTGATGAGAGGATTCACCAGAGACAGAGTGGGGAGCAGAACAGGCAGATGGACTGAAATACACTGCTGAGGGGAGCAGCGGGCGAGGCAGGAGAGGTCTGCTGCGCCATGTGGGTCCCCTCCCTAGCTGAGAATTGAACTTGTGCTGCACTGGCTGCAGACAGCTTCATAGTGCTGTGACTTAACCCCTTGCACCACCACAGAGGCCCCAGTAATTTATTTCTTTATTACAAAATCTTTATTTAGATCTCTATGTGCCACACATTGCTCTAGGCTGTGAGATAGAGCAGTAAACAAAAGAAAGTTCTAACTGTCATGGAGTTTACATCCTACTGGGAGAGACAGACAATAAATAAGCAAATACATTACTATAAGTAGAATATGTGAGCTGGGGGCCTCTCTGGTGGCACAAGGGGTTAAGCAACACACTATGAAGCATTCCCAGTCACTGCAAAATGAGTTCAATCCCTGGCCAGGTAGCTGACCCACATGGCACAGCAGACCTCTCATGTCTCACCCACTGGTCCCCTCAGCAGTGTGTTTCAGTAGATCCACCTGTTCTGCTCCCCACTCTGTCTCTGGTGAATCCTCAAACCCCCTGCACCTCTGGCCTATACCCCAGCTTTTGTATGCATAAATAAATCTTTTCAAATATATATATATGTATATATACATATGTCAGCTGGTGATATATGCTATGGACCAAAATAAAACAGAGTGAGCAGGTGAGGTCATGAGAAGGCAGAAAGAGGTGTTTTAATGGTATCTAAAATCTGTTATCTTGGGCCTCCCCTGGTGGCGCAGTGGGTTAAGCAACGCACTGCGAAGCAAATTGCAGCCACTGCAGCACGAGTTCGATCCCTGCTGCCGGCCAGGGGGGGCACCCACATGGCGCGGCAGACCTCTCCTGCTGTGCCCGCTGCTCCCCTCAGCAGTGTACTTCTGTTGATCTGCCTGTTCTGCTCCCTGCTCCCTGCTCTCTGTGGTGAATCCTCTCACCCCCCCCACACCTCTGGCCTGTGCCCCAGTGCTTGTATGCATAAATAAATAAATCTTTAAAAATAAAAAAATAAAAAAATAAAATCTGTTATCTTACATACGTAAATGTATTCTTTTCTAAATTATCAAGGAATAATTTACGTATTATAAAATATATAAAGTATACAGCTATGTTTAACTTGATAAATTTTAAAACATATTCATGTAACCACTTCCTAGGTAAATAAATAGAACATTTACAGTGTCCCCAAAATTTCCTTTGTCTTCTTTCTAATCAATGCCCTTCAAGAGCAAATTACTATTCTGACTTTAATTACCTACCATTGATGAATTTTATTTGTTCTTGAACTTCAAACAAATGAATCCTGAAGTGTATATCCATTTGTGTCTGGCCTCTTCTATTCAATGTAGTATCTGTGAGGTTACTGTATATGAACATAGAAAAGATAGTTATCTTTAATGTTTTATTAGTATCCTATTACATAATTATAAGTTGTCCACTCTCCTGTTGCTGACATTTGGATTATATCCAGTTTGGGGCTAATATGAATAACATGCTGTGAATGTTCTTGTATTTGACTTCTGGGAGGCAAACACACTCATTTCTCTTGCATATATGCCTAAGAGTGAAATTGATGTGTCATGGAGGAGATATGTTTAGTTTTGGAAATTAATGAGGAAGAGTGATTGAGTCAATTTACTGCTACCAGCAAAGTGTAAGTGTTCGTGTTCCTCTACATCCCTGCTAGCATGTGATAGTGTCTGTCATTTTCAGCTTACCCATCATATGTGTTTGTAAAGCAACTTTTTTTTTTATTTATTTATTTTTTTAAAGATTTATTTATTTATGCATACAAGCACTGGGGTACAGGCCAGAGGTGTGGGGGGTGAGAGGATTCACCACAGA
>JAGFMF010011637.1:632205-647349 GCA_019455555.1 Galemys pyrenaicus
GCACCATGTGGGTCCCCTCCCTGGCCGGCAGCAGGGATCGAACTCGTGCTGCAGTGGTTGCGGTTTGCTTCATAGTGCGTTGCTTAACCCACTGCGCCAGCGGGGAGGCCCTGTAAAGCAACTTTTAAGCAGAGGACTGAAGCAAGTATGGTTTTGGGGGAACACTTTGCCTATGGGTAAAAAATCCAAAGGTTTCAGGACAGAAGTGTGTGGTCTGAGAAGCAAAGAGGTCTGTGTGGCTGGAACTGAGGAGGCAATGAAGAGAATAATATTAGTATTACATGAGGTAAGGAAAATCAGCTGCTGAGGAGAAGTAAAAAGTAAGTTCTTGTAAGGCCTTTGGCTTTTATGCTAACATAAGGAAGAATTTATTGGAGGTTTTTTTTTTCTCCCATTTATCATCACAGAATTTTAAAAAATTAATCAGTTTGTTTTCTCACATCATCATCAATTTTTAGCCAGTATTTGATTTTCCCCCTCAGGAGTAGTCCCTGTAGTAGTCCCATTGCACCCATAACTATTGTTTTTTTTTAAGATTGATTTATTTATGCATACAAGAACTGGGGTACAGGCCAGAGATGAGGGGGTGGTGTGAGGATTCACTAGAGACAGAGTGGGGAACAGAACAGGAGGATTGACTGAAACACACTGCTGAGAGGAGCAGTGGATGAGGCAGGAGAGGTCTGCTGCACCATGTGGGTCTCCCTACCCCCGGCCGGCAGCAGGGATCGAACTCATGCTGCAGTGGCTGTGGTGGCTGCGGTGGCTGCGGTGGCTGCGGTGGCTATAGTGGCTATGGTCTGCTTCATAGTGCGTTGCTTAACCCACTGCGCCACCAAGGAGGCCCAATTATTGGGAGTTCTGAACAAAGGACAAACATGGTCTGACTTTTGTCTTTTATCTGGACCACTTTGACTGTTCTGTTGACAATAGTCTGAAGTCATAAAGGTAAGGCAAGAAGCAGAATGTGAAAGAAACAAGGAGAATTTTTGCAGTTATCTCAGAGATAATTAGACTTAGGTGAATGTTGTGGCATTGGAGGAAGAAATAAGAAGGGACCTGATTCTGGATGCATTGAAGGCAGACCTGACAGAGTTTTTTGATGGGATTGGGATATAAAAAAAAGAGAGTGTGAAGCATGAGTGTAGGTTTTCAGACATGAGTAGAAGATGATCGAACATGGGTCTTCTGTAAAATTCACTGCTTTTGAAATGGCTTTGTTATTAAGGTGAAGCAACTGACTATGGGGGATTCGTGAAGTGAATAGAGTCCTAGAAGATTTACAAACAGAATTACTCTTTGTCAGTTGTAAGTATGAACTGACTCTACCCATTTGTGTCCTGACAGATGTCTTTTTCTTAATAAACTTGCTGTGTCTCACACACACACACTTTTTAGTATAATTAATCATACATAGACTCTGCCAGAGGCCATGCCTTCAAACCTCATTATAATAACATCAAGTTTAGGAAATATTCCATGTAACAAAGCTTTGCTGGAATAGCTTCAAACCTACTAATATCTATAATAAAAAAATCATTTCTAGTAGAGAAATGTTAGCCAATTTATAACTATAACTGACAAAGAATTATTCTGTTTATAATTCTTCTCCAAGGGCTCTATTCACTTCATAAATCCTACATTGTCAGTTGCTTCACCTTAATAATAAAGCCATTTCAAAGTAGAGAATTGAGCAGTGTGAAAGAGGCAGGAGAATCTAGGTCAGGGAAGCTAACACCTTGTCATAAGAAAATAGCCCAAAGCTCTCTGATATGCTTAGTTAAGGAAAATAGAGCTCTGAGTCTTACAGAAGTGCCCAGAAATGACCTAAACATGAAACAAAAGTATTCTTCTTATTTCTTAGCCAAGAGCAAATCTAATGGATTTGCTTAGGTCAGTCACAGTATGAAATAACCCTGGTCAATAAAAAGTTCATGATTAAAATTAAATATGCACAACACAGCTATTTTGCTTTCATGGGGAATTATCCAAAATCCTAATAAGTAGTTTTTTGACATGACCACAACAAAATCCCATGGATTTCTGCCTCTACTGCCTTACAAAGAAGACGAGAAGAACACTCTGGAAAAGGGAAATTCAAAGACTTTCAAGTGACAGAAAAAGTGTGACTAATTATCAGTAGGTTGCCAGAAATGAAAGCCTGAAGTATCTTTCACTGCTCTCTCCTGGTGATAACTAATGGCTCAGATCTTCAAATCACCAGCAAGAACTAAGGTGGAACTTAAGGTTTTAAAATTAGGACATATTCACCAGAACCAAGCTGATTTGCTCACTTGTGAGAGGATTAAATCCAAGCTCTGGCCTCATCACCAGGTCCTATTTAATTGAAATAACTGTTACAGGGCAGGGAGAGGGGCATTTCCTAAAAACCACTCTATTACATAACCACTCCATTGTATCAGGGATTGGCAAATTATGGGTCACAGGCCAAATCTAGCCTGTTTTTGCATGATCCTCAAACTTAAGAATGGCTTTTATATTTTTAGGTGGTTGAAAAAAATTAAAGAATAATAGTTTGTGATATGTGGAAATCACATGAAGCGCTACGTTTAAGAGTCCATAAATACATTTTTACTGGCACATAACTCCACTTAGCCATTAAGGTCCAATCTGTGGTTGCATTGGAAAGGCAGAGTTAGGTAGTTGTGACAAAGCCTAAAATATTTCACTATGTATTCCTTTACTAAAAAAGATCTCCGACTTTGTGCTTGATATAACACTGTTGTATAAAAGGAAGTAACAGAACTTATATTTCCAATACAACTGAGGACACCTCCTGGAAGTGGAAAAGCACAAATAAAATTGGTTGACATTGCACACCAGATGTAGCTTTTGCCTACAGCACTGGGCATTCATTCTTCCCAGGCAACAGAAAAGGGAAAAATCACTTTCTTGAGAAGGGGAAAGGATACTGATCCAATTAATCAGCTAGAACTAGACACTGTTTATGTTTCTGTTCTTAGATTGCTCTTTTCCATAGGGGAATTAGTGAAACAGCGGAAGTGTACTTGGAGTCAGATAATACACAATGGTGGATTTAGTCAGTTGGATTTCAGGATGTGTGTTTTCAGAATAGATTTTCAGAAAAGAGACCTTGCTTGCCTCTCCCACTACTATATTCTCTATATTGATAACTAGAACCTATATATTGTGAATACTGACGTATTTGGTGAATAAATACATAATAAACTCTCTGTGCACACTAATGAAGAAAATAACTACTATATCATGTTTTGTTTTGTTTTGTTTTTTCACGTGTACAAGAGCTGGGGTACAGGCTAGAGGCGAGGGGGTAAGAGGATTCATCAGAGACAGAGTGGGGAACAGAATAGGCAGATTGACCAAAATACACTGTTGAGGGGAGCAGCGGGCAAGGCAGGAAAGGTCTGTTATGCTGTGTGAGTCCCCTCCCTGGCCGGGATCGAACTTGTGCTGCAGTGGCTGTAGAAGCCCCACTGTGTGGCGCCCAACCCCTTGCACCACCAGGGAGGCCCACTATATCATGTTTTTTTCAAGTTAAACACAATGAGCCTTTTTTGTTCTTGGCCTTTTTCTGTTTTGAGGACACTGAAGCAGCAACATAGATCTCTTCAACCTCAGGATTAGAGTCTCTAAGACCTTAGCGCAGCTCTCTGTGCTGACGTCCATAGGCAAGTACTGTTATGATTTAATGAAGGTTCAATGGGAAGATTTATTCCTGACTCCAGCTATCTGGGTTAGCCAACATCAGATCAGCCTCAGGCAGTATGAACTGAGTCTTGTTTAAAACCAAGCACCAACTTGGTATCTCCTCCTCCTACCGTCAAGCGCTTTCCTCTTTGAAGTGTTTTTTCTTTTTTTACATACTGATGATTAGGTAAGAAAACATACCAAAACAGAACAGAATCCAAACTGGAATGTACCTATTTACACAAAGGAAGCTATTTTATCTTCACTCACAAAATACTGACAGAAGTTCAAAAATCTCTTAGCTATTTTTTTCTAACTGCAAATGCAGAATTAATGAAATGTGAAATGTTAACCCTGAAGAATACTGTCGTTGTCTACCCAAAAAGAGTTTTCATGACTCAGTTGCTCTTTTCTTGCTCTTTCCAACTTGAAGCTTAGGTGAGACCTACCAAGTGTCTCATATACATTTTGCCAAGTTGGGGAAAACAAAACAGCAGATGTGAATAAAATGAGCTTCCTACACTCGGAAGTTCAGTGTAATAAAAGTTGCTTTTTGCATGTTGCTGCAACATCAGCAGCCCAAGGGAAAGTGACACTTATATACTTATGCTCCATATTTCATACAAAAAAATAAAAGTTTAAGAAATCTTTGCTTTATTGCACAGAGATGACAACAAAAATTCCAGCAGAAGCACTTTATGGAGTTATTATGCTATCATTTAAGATCTTTTAAAGATTGTTGCCTAGTAATTTCAAGAGATAAACAGCAAGAACACTACTTGTTCTGCAAAATATTAAACAAGTACAAATGCATTACTACCTAAGAGTGAAATTTTCCTTTTATCATAAAAAATAATACATAGAAATAAGTCAGACCTCCAGATTATCTCCAAGTTCAGCTTCTAAATGTTAATCCTTGTATGTATCATGAAATTTGCCATCAGCAAACCTCTCTGTGCTTGGACCTAGTTGGCTACAACATGGCTACATGCACCAACAATGTCAGAATCACTGGTATTCACAAGGGCTTGTGTAGGGTTAGAGAAATCAGGTCTTTCCACCCTCCCACCACTGTGATGATGGACACCTGCAGTGCTGCGAGCATTCCTAGGTGGGCATGCATAAGTGGGCACACCTGAGTTGGACACAGGCATAAATGGGCAGCGTCATGAGGACACCAAGACCAACAGGACCGACAGTACTGACAGCAGCATCAGTAGAAAGCAGCCGAGAGGGTGAGATGCACCAGAGGCTGGGAGGCCTGCCAGCCTCCCGGCCCCCGGGCACTCCTGCCTGCCATGTACCTGGCCACCTCTAACAATAAAAGCATGAAAAGCCACCGAGGGCTCAAGACAATAAAATCAGTAAGCGCTCTAAATATACTTGCTCCTTCTGTGGCAAACCCACCATGAAGAGACAAGTTGTGGGGATCTGGTACCATGGTTCCCACATGAGAACAGTAGCTGGTGCTGTTTGAATCTACAGCACCATTTTGCTGGCAAATAAAGTCTGTCTTAAGGAACTGAAAGACCAGTGGAAGTGATGTCATTTTTTTGGAGCTGGTGGATTTGGAGAGCGGGGTCCTTGGGTTCACTCTGGGAAAGGTTTCACCAGAGCTCCCCTTTCAGGGGCACATAGTGAGTTGCTCCACAAGACATGGGCGTTATGTCCAAAAGGGCAGGTTTATTATAAAAGGGAGAGAAGAATAAAGGACACTTGCATAGACACAAGCAGGCAGAAAGAGCTGCCCCGAAAGAGACAGGTTTGCTGAGAGGCCTGCATGGTTGCAGGTGGGTGACCTTGGGAGAACTGCCTCTGCTGAGGGAGGTCAGTGAAGAGAAGTCCTGGCATGGTACAGGTCACAGGTAGGCAGGAAGGCTGCGGCCCTGCAGAGGAGAGCTGGTAAAAAGAAGCATCTGCATAGGCAGCCATCCTTCTGCACACCTGTGACTATGCAGGTGCTTCTCTTCAACTCTCTCCTTAATGGCTTCATCTTCACCTTCAGGTCTGTGCTACTGCAGTCTCATAGTTTCTATAGCTGGAGTAAAGGTTGTTAACCCTTTCTGCCCCTACCTCCTAGTGGGAGACAGGTTTCTAACCTTTCCAGTTCTACTATTCTTATTTTCCATCAGAAGCACCATCATCTGAAACATTGCTAACCTATAATAAATGGGCTAATTTATGAAAGGAAGATGAAAAAGAGGAGGAGGGAAGTGAAAGGGAGGGGAGATGAGGAGAAGGGAGGGAGGAATCTCACTTTGGATGCTCTGATTTACTTGATCAACAGCCTTGGGCAATCAGAGCCTTTATCTCTTTACACAAACCTCATAGGATTTCTGAGAATCAGGAAGGCAATGTTTATAAAAATGCTTTGTCAGTCCTAATTCCTCACCAAATTCTTGACAGTAGGGGCTGCATCTTATTCCTTATTAACACCCCAACATCTAGCACAGCACCTGGAACATAGAAAACACTTAATTTTGAGTGAAGGAATGCTTTACTAGTTATATATTTGTTAGCAGACAGCAATTTTTATTCTAATTTGTGGATTAATTATTGAGTAGTAATTTAGGAACTACCCTTGAACCATTAAGCTTATTCTAAATCTCTCTAAAATATTATTTTTTAAATTTTTTCTTACAATGTTTGCTTTCTTTCCCAGGTGTAGTCCCCATAGAATCTCCACCACCAATTTACCCATACACCATCACTGTAGTCCCTTGTGATCTTCCCATCCCTGCCTTGATCCCAATTCCTCCCTCTTCCTTGCATAAATATTATTTTTTAGAAGGTAATGAAGAAAGATAAAGAATAGAGAAGGAGACACCACAAGGTCAGGGACCTGTACCACACAAGGAGGTAGGAGGTAGAAGGGAATAGCATAAACCATTAACCCAGTTATACAAAGCAAAATCCTTAGGGGTCAACCCTCAGATCAAGAAGTGCAACCCCAGACAGGGATCAGACTGCTGTAGGGAGTGTCAGGAACTCAGACCTGAAGGTGAAGATGAGGAGATTAAGGAATAAATTACCCACCCACAAAGATGAGACCCTCCCTAGCAAAAGAAGATGACAAAACCTTACACTGTCCCCATAATGGGGCAGCCATCCTTCAGCTCATCTGTGACTGTGCAGGTGCTTCTTTTCACCAACTCTCTCCCTCTGCAGGTAGCAGCCTTCCTGCCTGCCTGTGACCTGTACCTCTTCACTGACTTCCCTCAGCAGAGGCAGTTCTCCCAAGGCCACCCACCTGCAACCATGCAGGCCTCTCAGCAAACCTGTCCCTTTCTGCTCACTTGTATCTATGCAAGTGTCCTTTACTTTTCTGTCCCTTTCTCTAATAAACCCACTCTTTGAATACAACTTACGTCTCTGTCTCGTGGAGGAACTCACGAATTCACTCTGGTGAAACCTTTCCCAGAGTGAACCCAAGGACCCAACCCTCCAAACCCAATGACTCCAAAACATATCAGTAAGACCCAGCCACATAGTTTGATACACATTAGACACTCCATATGTATAATTTAAAGAGCAACATTAAGGGGAAAAGTTATTTAAAGGCTAATAATGGTGACGCCTTTTATTTATTAACAGTTTTTAATCAACAGTATCAACTGGCTGTTGTGCTTCAAGATTTCTCAACAGTTGGCAAAGAACCAGCCACATTTCTTTCAGGTTTTCTGTGAAGAATGCACACGTTGGTGAGTCAGGGTGCCAGAGTTCAGTGATATGAAACAGTTCTCAGAAAGAATGACAAATTTTAATAGGGATCAAAGTCACACTAACATCTCATTATCTCAGGTTCTGATTAATTAAACTTACCAGACTGTAAAATGGCAAAGATATCAGGCAATTAAGTGACCAGGTAGAACTCTGGGAGGCTCTGTGGGAAAGTAGCAGCATGAATAAATTCTGAAGACTAATGCCTTCAGTACTTTAGATTTGAAACAAAAACTTTATTTTCAAAGTTGTTTTGTTTTTCTACATCTTGACTATATTATTTGCATCTATTTCTTTTGGGTTGTTCACCTTTATTTTTTCTTCATTTGTGTGAACTCTTTGTAAACTACAAAACTTAATCCTTCAATTATCAAGTGCTACAAATATCTGTCCCAGTCTTTTTTCCCCTTTATCTAGAGTATTTCTGGATAGAAAAGAAATGTAAATTCTTAGTAGCTCATTGAGATATAATTTTATTTAGTTATAGAATATTTAATTTTTACACAGTTAAATGTATCAAACTTTGATTTGGGATTTTATTTTTAGGAAGGCCTTTTACGATATGAGCACATGTAAATTTAACCTATTTTTTAAAAACCTTTTAATGGTTTCATTTTTTGACTTTCCATTTGGAATTTATTTTGAAGTAAGATGTGTGGCAAAGACTCTTCATTATTTTTTATTTCCCAAATGATTAGCAAATGTCACAAACCACTGTTAAAAAGAAAACAATAAACCTCAAATGGAAGTCATTGTGTTAAGTCCACCAAGTTAGGTTAATGTCTAACCTAACTGTAGTTTCAACCTCCACCAGGAATGCTATCTTTAGGGTCAGTATGGATTTTTTCTTTTTAGTTTCTCTCTTATATTTTTTAAAAATTGCTCAGTCATGCAATTTTCTGGTCAGTACTCATCTCGCCCAAAGGAAAATGAGGTAATCTGCCACAAGATCTTTTCCATTTCCCAAGGTAGGTTACCTACACCTGAAGTAATTCCCTATTTCTTTAGAAAACTTTCAGCCAGAGATCTCTTCAACTTACTAGGTAGAAGAGCAATCTGTCTGCTTGTGAATTGTTTTATAAAGTCAGTAAGATCTTTAAAATGAACTAAGTTGGATTTTTATTATTTAATGTTACACATAAAGTAATCCCCTTTTCTAATTAGTTTGAAATACTATTTTTATAACAAAGTTAATTCAATTTGTATTTTTCTAGAATTTAGTTTTTATTAAATTCTTAATAAAAATAAGCTATTTACTACAAAATGAGCACTGTCAAGAATTGGAAAATGTAAACACTAGCCCAAGCAAGATAATCTTACTGTATATTTTTCTGATATGTTTTTCCCTGAAGAGATATGTATATATATGCGTTTTTATGAAAATGAGATCATATAGACGTTGCTTTATAACCTGCTTCAATTTCATGATCAGCGCCTATTAGTTTAGGTAATTCATTTCACTTAATGTCCATGTACAAATTTCACCAATCTTTTTTTTTTTTTTAATATATTCTTATCTTGTGCTGGAAGTGTTGACTATTTTTTTTAAACTTTTTTTTTATTTATTTATGCATATAAGAGCTGGGGTACAGGCCAGAAGTGCAGGGGGTGAGAGGATCCACCAGAGACAGAGTGGGGAGCAGAACAGCCAGATGTACTGAAACACACTGCTGAGGGGAGCAGCGGGCGAGGTAGGAGAGGTCTGCTGTGCCATGTGGGTCCCCTCCCTGGCCGGCGGCAGGGATCAAACTCGTGCTGCGATGGCTGCGGTTTGCTTCATAGTGCATTCCTCAACCCACTGTACCACTAGGGAGGGCCCCAAATGTCACCAATCTTAAAATGACCTTTATTCCTAGTTTGTTAAAACCAGAATTTTATTCATAACCATGTATTTGGGTGTTGTTATACAAAAGTCTCTTAATATTGATCAAGTAGAAATGCAATGCAGAAAATTTACTTGGACAATAAAGCTATTGGGATCCTTTCCTAATCCTAAAGTATAGAATGGCATTTTGTGGGTCTGCTAGACTTAAATGGCCTACTTGGCTACCATTTTGGTTACCTGCAGTTCTGCCCTCCAATACAAGGTCAGAGCAGCCTGGTCAACCAGTAATATGACCTAAAAGAATGTAGGATACCAGACCCAACAGGCTCTTTTCAAGAGCAAGAGCTGGATCACCCTGGGGCAATGGGTATACATCATAAGAGATGGTGGGAAAGCCTGGGGGCAGGGACATTGACAGATGTATGATCTTTTATCTCAGAGACTGCTCAGTGGAATGCCTTGTTGATAAGATTGGAACCATGGGTAGGGATCTGGGGCATGGTTTCCAATACAATACAGCGTTATCAATATATGATCAGTGGACTCACCACCCCCTGATGCCCAAGATGAGATAAGCACCTTTTCACTTTTCACCCACTCTTTCCCTTTGATCTCCTACTCCAAGTAATTGATGCTGTATGATTATTCTATCACTAAAAAGCCAGGATCTGGTTCTTTCGGCAGCATTATACAGCTGGCTCCACGACTCCCGTTTGTCATTGCGGTGTTGTCAACACAACAGTGTTTGCACTTAGGGTTTGAATCACAGTATGTTAGAAATATCATGGAAGTTTTTCTACCAAACCTATCAGAATCTCAGAATTTTATAAGAAATTAGAGGTCAGTCAGCAAAATATGAAGTACATTTAAAATAGAATGTGCAAGGAATATGAGGAACACAGAAATGACCTCTCTCTGACATTGTTGCAAAAGGCAATCATGCCCCTGAAGGAAGTCGGTGCTATTGAGACTACTGAATCTTTATTGGTCAGGGATTTTTCAAGAATTAATGCTAACAAGTAGTTTCAAGACCTCACAGACACTGTGAACTTTAAAACAGACACTAAATAAATAAAGTTCATTAGCTTTGATGTTTTTCTATAGTGTTTTTCTTTTCTTTTTTTTTTAAAGATTTTTTTATTTATGCATACAAGCACTGGGGTACAGGCCAGAGGTGTAGGGGTGGTGAGAGAATCCACCAGACAGAGCAGGATGCAGAACAGGCAGATTGACAGAAACACACTGCTGAGGGGAGCAGCGGGCAAGGCAGGAGAGGTCTGCTGCGCCATGTGGGTCTCCTCCCTGGCCTGCGGCAGGGATCGAACTCCTGCTGCAGTGGCTGCGGTTTGCTTCATAGTGTGTTGCTTAACCCACTGCGCCACCGGGACGGGCCCTGTAGTGTTTTTCAAAAGCAATTTGACAGATTTTATTTTATTTTTTTTTTAAAGATTTATTTATTTATGCATACAAGCACTGGGGTACAGGCCAGAGGTGTGGGGGGTGAGAGGATTCACCACAGAGAGCGGGGAGCAGAACAGGCAGATCAACAGAAGTACACTGCTGAGAGGAGCAGCGGGCACAGCAGGAGAGGTCTGCCACACCATGTGTGTCCCCACCCTGGCCGGCAGCAGGGATCGAACTGGTGCTGCAGTGGCTGCGATTTGCTTCGTAGTGCGTTGCTTAACCCACTGTGCCACCAGGGGAGGCCAATTTGACAGATTTTAAATTGTTTTATCAGAGCTCGAGTTTAGGTAGTACTCAAGTCAAATCCTTGGTTTGTAACACCATTTTCAAAATTAAATAAGAAGTAAGATAGGGCAATGTTATGAAAATTCTTCATAATCCATTGTTGTACCTCAAAATATACTGAATATCATTGACTAGTTAAAGCAATACAGAATACACTGAATACACTGCAAAATGAGAAAAGTAACTATAAAACAATATCAATAGTGTGAGATTGTTTGTGATAAGAAGGGAATGGTTTGTTCATACTTGAAAATGTTCTAAACACACAACAAACAATTATTATCTTTGGGATGTGGAACTGGATGAGGCATCCATTTTTTTACTCTACATATATTTTAATTTTTTGTTTTTAAAACAACATTTTTACTTTCCGATGCTTCCTGTAGAAGATATGTACTGAAAATGTGGTGTGGATTAAAACACAGACACTAAGTGGCACTAGACTGATGCTAGTGTAACAAGATGAATATTTAATTTATAAATTAGAGGTGAAGAATTTGCAAAACATAGGGTATTTCAGTTGCAAACTAGAGTAGGCATCAAGGAGCTAAAAAGAATTATTTTCGTTGTTTTTAGGAATTCCCAACTGTGGGCCTCCCTGTTGGTGCAAGGGGTTAAGTCTCAGCACAATGAAGCTATCTCCAGCCACTGTGGCCTGAGTTCCATCCCCAGTCAGGGAGCTGACCCACCTGGCACAACAGACCTCTCCTGTCTCGCCCACTGCTCCCCTCAGCAGTGTATTTCAGTAGATTTGCCTCTTCTGCTCCCCACTCTGTCTCTGGTGAATCCTCTCTCTCACACACATACCCACACACACCCCTCTGGCCTACACTCCAGTTCTTGTATGTATAAATCAATAAATCTGGGGGGGAAAAAAAAGGAGTTCCCAAGCTCTGGAAAAGCAGAAGTGAAGAGAAGAAGGCAAGCTTTTCTATCAGGGATGGAAGTATTTTTGTTTGTGCAAATTTAAAGTAGATGACCAGTGAATGCTAAAATTCTAAAAGTATTAATCTAGAATATGTCGATTCACTCAAGTTCCGTCTAATGACAAGTGAAATAAACATTTATCTTCCCAAATCATCTTCCTTCTAAATAACTTTAAAATTTTTTAAAGTTTCAATTGGGATAAAATACAGTTCAAATAAAATTTACTGAGTAACTTTTGTTTTGCTTTCATTGGCATTTTAATAGAATGTCAGTTGTCCAGTTTTACACAGATAAGCTTTCACATTTTGTTTTCAAATGACTAACATAATATGCTTTAGCAGAAATCCCCCTTGTAACCTTTGGGATGACTCTGTAGATGGAAAACCCAATTCATTCCCCACCCAAAATTTATGCAAACTTTTGTAGTCATGTTTTTATTTAATTCATCTTCACCATTTTTAAGTGTACACACTTCTGTGGTATTAAATATCCTCAAGATGCTTTGCATTATCCACTATCATCTACTCACACAACTTTTTTCGTCTTGCAAAACTGAAACTCCCCTTTTCCCCTTGCTCCAGTCCTAGCAAATATCATTCCAATTTCTCCATGACTATGACTATTCTAGGTACTTTATATGAGTGGAGTCATACATAAATTGTTCTTTCTGACTGGCATTTCTCTTAACAGAGATCCTCAAGTCTTAATCACATTGCATCATATTGCAGAATCTCCTTTCTGTTTAAGGCTGAGTATTATCCCACTGTTTGAATATCATATTTGTTTATCCATTCATCTTGATGGATACTTGGGGTTGCTTCTCCAGTCATTGTGAACACTGACCCTAAGAACCTGGGTATACAGTATCTCAAACATGGACGCAAACATGTGAGCAAACTCCACCAGACTTCAATGCCCTTTCCACAAAAAAAAAACCTTTTGCCAAAGGACATATTTTAGGGTGGCAGATTTTTGCTCCCCTGTAGGAAATAGTTAAGAAAATCATTTTATTAAACATTCATTTGATTAAACAGCATCTTTTGAGAATAATTTAAATATGGGAAACTGTTCATTTTATACTAAGTGGAATAAAACATGTAAAAGTACACATGATGTATGATCCTGGCCACATAAAAATCCCCCTAAATTATGTGCTATGTAATATAACAAAAGAAAATCAATCAAAAAATAAATAGCAAGTAAATATCTTTGATCATGAATTTATGAGTTGTTTTTTTAGGTCCAGATCAATCTCTAGGTCATCTTCCAAAAAAGTCACATTCCCTCTTTCATGATTTACTGGAATGAAGGAGTAGCTGAGCCTGGATTCTTCGGTGGACTCCAGGTTAGCAGTTAAAGTTCCTCTCCTCACCATGTTACAGCAATTTCTGGGGAAATCAGACAGCACTCAAGGAGGTGGAGAGACATTTAATTGTTGCACTGGCAGGCTCAGTGGGATAGCTTCCAAAAGTCTGAACCCTGAATTGCAAGGTTTTAAACAGTTTGCATGAGGAAGGTTGTTATCCCATCCATCATAGACTTTCATTATTGTTTGGGAAGGGGGCCATAGCTACTACTGTGGGCTAGCAGCACACTGCAGGAACTTTCCGCTCCAGCAAGCAGCAGACTCTAAGCAACAGACTCCAAGAAGCAGACTTAGCAACTTCCTGCTTCAAAGAAAGACACTAAAATTTGGAGAAGAGCCACCTATAACAATTTTGAAATGCCTAGAAAGGCTTAAAATGTTTTTTTTTTTAAATTATTGGTCTTTATTAAATGTAGAAAATCAGAAAAACTAGAAAACCTAAAAAAAAACCACTCCTAATCCCTATCATCAAAGACTACAATTACCACTTTGGAAGATTATCAATTTACTTTTAAAATGAAGATATATAGGAATATTTTTGTTTACACAGTATAGTAATATTTTAATGATATTAATGGAGTGCAGAGGATGGGGTTCAATGTGTGGGGTTCTTGGGTCCCTCTGAGAAAGAATTCAGCAGATGTTTCCATTCATCGGCACATGGCAAGTTTATTGAGCAAAGGAGAGCAAGGAGCAAGGAAAGTGAAATGCCTGCATGACACAGGCTGGTAGTCTTTTTTTTTTTAAGATTTATTTATTTATGCATACAAGAGCTGGGGTACAGGCCAGAGGTGTGGGAGGTGAGAGAATCCACCAGAGACAGAGTGGGGAGCAGAACAGGCAGATGGACTGAAACATACTGCTGAGGGAGCAGAGGGTGAGGCAGGAGAGGTCTGCTGTTCCATGTGGGTCCCCTCCCTAGCCGGCAGCAGGGATCAAACTCGTGCTGTAGTGGCTGCGGTTTGTTTCATAGTGCGTTGCTTAATCCACTGCCACCAGGGAGGCCCCGAGGCTGGTAGTCTTAAAAGGCAAGAGCTGCATTTTGCCAGGTCAAGGGGTATTCTTTTGCACTGTTCCTTGATGGTATTATTGTGGAAAGTATACTTTTGGGGGCAGATTGTGTTGATCTTCTAAGACCAATAATCCTTTGTGTCCCTACCTTTGGCTGACCATCTTTCTGACCCCACCTTAGATTCCTGGAAACTTCCATAGTCCAAGTTTAATCCTTGGGTTAGGATCATCCCTATCCCACCTCTAGTGTCTGTCCTTGTGAGACCTACCATCCTAAATCCTTCTACTCCAAGTTTCCACCAATTATCATTATAATTTATTTAATCAGTCTGTTACTCTTGTATATTGTGAAAAGTTGACATTTGTAAAGCCATTTTTAAAAATGGAGCTGAAACCATTACCTGTTTCATTTGAACTGAGCCAAAGACCTCTGGAATAGGTCAAAAACAATTGTCTTAAGAAACAATCAAACCAAAAGAACTAATGACTAGGACCAAAGGATAGAATTGGTCATCAGTCAGTTCCCTTTTGCAGTATTGACATCAGATTCAGTAACTAATTATGTATAGCCAAGTGTGTTAAAACTAAGGAAGTGTTTTGTTTTTTTTTTAACTTGTACTATTTTTTACTGAGGTAAGGCTAATTTACAATGTTGTATATGATTGAAGACTGTAGGTCCATACCCCCTCAGATGTGTGTTAGCACACCATGTCCATTACAGGGCAACCCTGATATAAAATGGGTTTGCCACTATGATATACCACCTCACACCAGTGAGAATGGCACATATCAAAAAAAGTAGCAACAACAAATGTTGGCGAGGATATGGAGAAAAAGGAACTCTCTTACACTGCTG
>JAGFMF010011637.1:647399-712151 GCA_019455555.1 Galemys pyrenaicus
ATAAGGGAACCAAATAAGGATCAAGGAAAGGAATAAGAACAATAATAATAACAATAACAGCAATAAAGACACAAAAACCAAAAATGAGGAGACAAGGACTGGGGACACCTGGTGGGGAGGGGGAGGGGGAGAGTTGAGGGAAGATGGGAGCACAGGGGATTGAGGTGATGGTACACTGGTGAGATGGTGATGGGGAATACATGGGGATTACAATTGATGGCAAATATATGTAAATTTTAAAAAATTTATAATAAAAAAAATAAATAAATAAAATGGGTTTGCCTGACTGGGTCCTGACCCATGTGCTTGAAAGACACATATCGTAAGCCCAGCTTTAGGCACACACACAACAAAGCTTAATAAAGGGTTTCATTTACAAAAGAAGGGGAATTAAAGTAATGAATAACACAAGGAGAAGAGAGTGAAACAAATCAGTTAATGTGTCCTACCACCTCCAAGCTGGGACCCAACAGCACACTGAGAACTGGCTCCTAACAAAGAGAGACCCCCAAGGCCCACATGTCTGGTTTTATACCTGTCTGGCTGCTTATTCCACCCTCAGGTCCCTATGGTCCACTCTTCAATGATGACCTTACAGGATTTGTAAAGTTCTTGGATATCGTTGGCCTGGAGTGAGGATTGGAGTCCATATGTTACAGAGTATCTCTAATATAAAATGGGTTTGCTTGACTGGGTTCTTACTTGTGTGCTCGGAAGGCACTTATAATAAGCCCCAACTGCAGTCACATACAATAAAGGTTAATAAAGGGTTTTATTTACAAAAGAAGGGGAAATAAAGTAATGAATAACACAAAGAGAAGAGAGGGAGACAAATTCGTAAATGTCTTACTAGTTTCTTTGTGTTGGAACTTAACAGCACACTGATTGCTGGCTCTGAACTAATAGAGCCCCACTAAGGCACCCATGTCTGGTTTTATACTAAGTCTGGCTGCTTAACTCTATCTATCCTTAGGTCCCAGTGATCCACTCTTCGATGATGACCTTGTAGGATTTGTAGATCTTGGATATTGTTAGTTTGGAGTGGAGGTTGGAGTCTATAAACTTGTGTAATTTATTCAGGACGAACTTTCTCCCTAACATGTCCACCAGCAAAGCACCCATAACTCTCTACTGCAGTTCACTGGGCTCCCTCCCTAAACTCTTTAATTAAATTTACCTTATCTTTCTCTTTTCCTTCCATAAAACCCCACAACTTAATCCTTCCTTTGTGCACATTTTAACCTGTGAATTCTGAAATGTGGTGCTTAGTTCCCAAATAATCGTATTTTGTTTTTTTTTGCTTGCCTCCTGAATTTTCAGGTTGATAATATTTAGAGTGTTTCCGAATTTTAAATCTGCGTGTGTGTATTTGGGCACATAGGCACATTTTGCCTCCCCAATATGTCTCTTTGGCTTTTTGGAATATTTCATAGGAGGGGCTCTAAAAGTTGGGTGGAGGTTGCCCTTTTGTAAGAGATATTTACATCTATAAAGGAAAGTCTGCACTTACAGGGGTGTCTCCTTAGCAATCAGCCTGAGCCAGGAAGATCAAGCTTCTTTAACAAGGGAAAAGACAACTTAAACATGTGTAACAGTCATACGCTTATCTACTGTGCCTTTCCTAGTAATCTCTTAACTGACAACCAGCTCCCTCTACCCCAGAGCATAGTTTATCTTAAGTTGAAGTTATTGAAGGAGGTGATATAAGCTCTTTTGGAAAGTTATTTCATTTTTCCTGGGTTTCTCCCATGTATATAAGAGGTATAGATGGCATTATTAAATCCTTTTGGTTTTTTCTTGTCAATTTGTCCTATGTTAACTTAATAATTTGCCAACCTAAGAGCACCGAGAGAGGATATTATTCCTAATAATGGAATTCTGAATGAAAATATATTTTTTAAAAATTCTGTCAAATTGATCCTCAAAATGTTCTGTCAATTTATATCCCCACTGACAGTTCATGACTGTCTGTTTCCCCATGCTTTCTCTCTTGCCCATCTTACAGGTAGAAATGGGTATCTCATTCAATGTTGTTATAATTTGTAAGTATCTGATTGCTTGAGAACTTAAACATTTTTGTTTGTTGTGTATTACTTCTTGTCCAATGCCAGTCTCCTATCCCTCCTCCCCAAGTCATTTATTTTTTTAAAAAGTTTTTGACCAAAAAGAAGCACAATAAACTTTTGAGGACCTTATTGAATACAAAAGATTTAGAGTGATATACCAAAAGAGAAAGGGATGGGAGGAAAAACAGAAAAGAACTTCCATCACTTTTTTATTAAAAGAGATATATCTTAGATTTTAAAAGCAAAAATGTTCTTTTGCAGAAAATACCTACATTAAACTTCATGTGTAACATATATATGAAACAGGAAAAAAAAAAAGTGAAGCAGTTCCAGTGAAACTGAAAATGGGTAACCTATAGCCAGCCACTGCTAAATCTACTCAGCTTCCACTTGACATAACCATCCCCATTTATTAAGCAGAAGTTGTTGTTATTGTTACCAGGCTGCAGCCGGCAGGAGGAGTGGTCTCTGGCTCCTCTGCAAGTTAGTGAGGCAATCCTTCCTCAGAAACCTTTTATGGGCCCTCCCTGGTGGTGCAGTGGGTTAAGTAACGCACTATGAAGCAAACCCCAACCACTGCAGCATGAGTTCAATCCCTGCTGCTGGCTGGGGAGGTGACTTACATGGCGCAGGCAGACCTCTCCTGCCTGGCCCGCTGCTCCCCTCAGCAGTGTGTTTCAGTCCATCTGCCTGTTCTGCCCCCTGCTCTGTCTGGTGAATTCTCTCACCTCCCCTCACCTCTGGCCTGTACCCCAGTGCTTGCATGCATAAATAAATAAATCTTAAAAAAAAAAAAAAGAAAGAAACCTTTTATGTAGCAGTGTGCTGCCTGGATCGTGGAATGGACCAATCGGGTGTGAGCTGTGGGTTGATTGATACCAGGACTCTGCCTCTCACCACAAGTCAGTGGTAGCAGAGCACCTCTTGTAATTACACTTTCTGAATTCTGGAACAGGCCAATATAGACCAATCAGGTGCAGGATTTGAAAATGAACCTATCAGACTTTGGCGGGGTTGGGGACACTGTGAATGCGAATATAAGGTAGGGTAAAGGAAGCATTGGTAATTGAATTGGAATTGGCATTCAGATATTGGGATTCAGAGTGATCCAGAGGAACAGACAGAGAAGCAGCAGCCCAGAGGAAGAAGGGATCCGAAGAAGCAGCAGAGGAAGAAGAGCTCCTGCAGAGGAAGAGAAGACGGTTCCAGCCTTCGAAGAAAGGAGGGAAGCCTCCAGCAGCTGCCCTCTGAGGAGGGGAGAGAGACTGAAGGACTTTGTAGAGACTGGGACTCGGCCTTGTCTGTGACACTGACTGGAAGGAGCACCAAAGTCCCTGGGTCTGGTGTCTCAAAGAGCTGTTTGTTGGTGGTATAAACCAACAACTCACAAGAGCTGTAACACTGGAACACCGCCTCTGCAGGCCCATAGTGGTCATTGCTACTGGACAGTGCTACCTAGACCTGGTGACCAGTGACTGCCAACACTGATGCTGTCCAGATGAAGCAGCCAGCCTCTTGTGAATACATAAGTGTTCTTGTTTCCCCCTGTTTATAAATAAACCCCATGGTTGTTCCTGTAGCCTGAGGTCCCTTGCAGTTGTGTGCGTGGGTGAGAACCCATAGACAGTGACCTGTATCGGGCACTGTCCTCTGATACGCTATAGCCCCTGTTGCTATTTGTGGCCTTTTGGGACTTTTGGGGGCTCTCTGGCCACAGAGCCTCCTCCATCTCCTGTTTCATTATCTTAGGGTTTTAAGAAACGGAAATACTAAATTCTGGACAAACAAGACCCATGTATTTGTATTCTTTTTGAGACAGTCTAGGGAAAAAAGAAATTGTGAGCTCAAGAAATATGAGTTGCCACCTAAATACAGGAAATTGGATCACTAAGTTGCCTAGCTCCTGTATGAACAAAGGAATTGTGTTCTAGCCCCCAACCCCATAGAGTGTATTTTGACCTGTAGAGAAAGAATTCACTAGAATGCTGGGTCTAGTTGAATTAGGGAAGGCTTTATTAGAGGCTCATGCATGAGGGAACTAATGCTAGAAAGAAAAATTTAGCCTGACTCTTCTAAGGAAGTTAGGAGGAGATATTTAAGGGTAGGTCCAAGGAGGGAGGAGAGCAGCTTGTTCATGGTTGGGGCATGCCCAGGCATGTCCAGAGGGGTCACTCTACAGCTGTGCATATGGAATCTCAGCCTTTTTCCTCCAGGAAACTTGAGATAATCATCAGTGAGGATCTAATGTTTTTTGTCTATGATGGCACCTCAATGTCAGTGTGATAGGTGAAATCATTTGGACAGGGCTCTTCAGTCTGATTTAGTCCACCTGTTCAAACAGGACTTGGGGTAACTCATCCTACCTGCTGGTAATTTCTTTTACCTACGCTGTCTCAGTTGGACCGCTGATAGAGTCATCTAACCCCTGATTAAACAAAGAAATCAAATCTTGAGCTAAGAAACCTCAAAGTCCTATTTAAATAGACTTACACTTAACATCCTACCCATACAAATGGACTACCAAAGCATTCAAAGATGGCATACCAGAACAAGAATCTTGAATCCTGATTCATTTTCTTATAATTTCCTGGAGAGGGAAGGCCAAGAGCCTCACATGCTAGGACATAGCCCAACCCAGAACAAACTATGACATTACTTCCTCCACCCCTTCACTGCTCCTCCCAATTCCCCTTCTTCCCAGTGAGTCTGTCCCTTTAAAATTTTTCTGCTTAGTTCCCCATCCGGAACCAGGTCAAAACTCCTTCCTCAGCACCTAAAGCTTTGGAGTTAGTAGTGACTTTTACTTCCCCTTTTAAGTTCACTTAGTCACCAACTCCTACTAGTTCTTCCTCTGCAGAGATACTATGCAGATGCACTGTGTTAGAACTCCCTCATGCCAATGACTTGCTGAAATGCCTGCCAACTGTTGAGTATTGCCATGTATTTAGGATACTGCTGGCATCCTGGACCAGACCTATAGCTTGGTCTGACAAATCTAATGCCAGTCTTATCCCAGAGAGTCTAATGTTTTGACCACTTCTGTAGCTTTTCTCTCCATGCTGTTCACCACATCTAGTAATATCTCAAAATGAAAAGGTACTTAACCTCTTTTAAAACAGGAAAAACAATTTCTATGTTACATAATGATACAAATTCTCATTATAGCTACTATACTTCTATTAGATCAATTAAAATCGCCTTAACAACAAAACCCTCAAACTTTTAAAACGTGACTTTCTAAACATATTTGCCATACTAAATATTTTATCTTCTGCTGTTTGACACAAAATATATTCTAGCCTTCTAACGCTCAGAATCACAACAAAGCAATATTTGGAAAGGAGAAATAAAAGAATGAGGTCAAAATGATCCCTAGCAAGTATTACAAATTATAACAAGTGAAAGCAAAAATGGATTACCTTCAAGTTATTTGTTCAAATGCCAAGAAACAACTTTCTTACCATAAGTGTTTCCATATTTTCTTTTTATTTTCTGTACTCTAGAGAGAAATCTCAGACATTTATTTATTTTATTTTATTATCCCATTAACTTCTTAAAAAGATCTATTACTCTCTTCTGGTAATATAATTGTAAAAAAATGAACCACCGGCCTCCTAGGTGGTGCAAAGGGTTAGGTCACAGCACTAGGAAGCTGTCCACAGCCAGTGCAATACAATTTTGATTCCGGGCTAGGGAGGCGACCAACACGGCGCAGAAGACCTCTCCTGTTGCACCCACTGCTCCACTCAGTAGTGTATTTCAGTAGATGTGCCTGTTCTGCTCTCCACTCTGTCTCTGGTGAATCCTCTCAATCCCCCACTCCCACATCTCTGGCCTGCATCCCAGCTCTTGTATGTATAAATAAATAAATCTTTAAAAAAAAAAAACAAAAATGAATAACACCTATTTTGTTCTTGGAAAATTTTATTTCAGTTTAAACAAAAAATCAAATGTTACTTATGTCATCCCAATGATAGATATGCGAGTTTGATCATCCATCACAGCTGTTAGCTGGCAAACTACATATGTGAGATATAATCTAAGCAAAGGACATTTTTTATTCTAGATAATATTTACCTCCAAAGAGATAGTGAAAATAAGAAAAATATTAGGAAGAGATTTACATGAAATCACATCAGAAAAGCTGAGAAAAGTGATGCCTAATGTTTTGGAAAATTTTGTCACCATTTAATACTCAGAAGAATAAATTCTTAAAAAATTAAGAACAGGTGGTTTATACTGTAAGTGTCAGAAACAATGATATGTACTTCCATCAGTTTCATGTCATTATTAGGATTCAAGATGCTACTTAAAATCTAGATGTAGGCCCAAACAACTAGTCATCGACAGAAATAGGTATTTTACATTTCTTTAGAGGAAACAAAAATATGACTATTTGGATCTCACTGTAATTTACAATTGCTAAGTCCAATTTTAATATGTACCAAAAGTAAGGGAAGGTAGCACTGTTATATACCTGAAAATGATTCCAAATAGAATGTCCTGTTAACAACCATCAAGAAATCTATTTCAGTATGAAGATTTTGATTCTGATCAAGTAATAAACTTCTTGTTATTTCTTTGAGTTTGTCTTCTGTTAACAGAGTACAACTTTCCAGGTAACTATATCACTGATTTCCAAGCTCTCCTTCCACTGTATTTTCCACCTTTCACTAAGATGTACCTAGGAGTAACAGGAAAACTTAGAATAGCTGTAATGGCCTTCAATAATTTTGTTTTACTAACTAGTTGATCTTACTCAGTGAAGGCAAATGCCAAATTTATCCAAGCCTCTGATTTCAGAATTACTTACAATAGTAGAATACTAAAGCCTATACAGAAATCTTGATCAATAATTTTCTACTAACATCTCATAACCAGTTATCTTTCTTAACAAACTATTTACAAATGTAAAATGTGCAATATTGTTTAAAATAAATATACAATATATAATTTCTACATTCTCAGACAGGATTAAAAATGAGGTAATTTAAAACTTAACTGATTAAACCTTTTACCATTCTGGAAACAATGGCTTTGGGAAAGGACAGTGAAATATTTTCTCTTAGGTCTTTCCATGTTTTTCTTGAATGCTATTGGATTCTTGAATGCTCCTTTTCTATGTGGAAAAATTATGTAAAAAATCCTTCAGCTTTGTTGGATAATCTGTCATCACCCCAGTTGCTCCCAAGTCAAAAGCTCTTTTGTATTCTTGTTCTTCATTTAATACCCAGATATATACCTGAAAATTAGAAGCATGAGAAGTATGTGAAGACATATTAAAAATAGAAAATTATTTTTATAAGAGTGCTTATCTACTATAATCTCAGTTTGAAATAACCTTTAAAATATGTACGTTTAAGAGACAATTCTTTCTAGAAATTCCACTTTACTCATTAAATATGCAGTCTCTGCCCTCTAATGCTGGCTATTCTCAAATGTACATAAGAGGACTCTAGATACAGAAATACCAATGCTTTCTTTTTAACTGTGAGGTAGAGTTTAAAGTATTACAGTGTAAACCAGTAAGCCAATGTCATTAGATTCTGGACCAAAGTTAAGTCAGTTACAAATTCCTGACCTTTACTTGTATTAAACTGGCAAACTATGGGGTTTCCAAAATTCATCATCCCAGAAACTTACTTGAATGCCTCGGGCAGTAAGGTGGTCAAACAATGCTTTTCTCATTAGTAAACTAGAAAAGAAAAGCAGAGTAGATTTAGGTACTTCTTTCCCTAATAAAGAATTAGAATTAGTCCTTAGTCCTGATTTAGTCAATTTAGACTTTATAATTCCTAGCTGAATTTAATCCCAATGCTTCAGCAATACCAGCAAGTAATAATAGCTGCTGTAGTGGATACATTTGCTGGATCTGCTTTCACAGCTGGATGCTTGTTGGCTGACAACCAGAATTTCCTTTTTTCTCCTTTTTGCCACTAGATCTTCAGGAGACTCATTCTTACTGAAGTAACTCAGTGGAGAAGAGGCCTCCTCATTTTCCTTGATGGTACCATAATAAGAGAGAGAGAAAGCTGGAAAGTCAGTGTATGTACCACATGCAGTATTGTGGTACATAGCTGGAAAAGTTTTCCAACTTTTTGAAAGAGGAGTAAAGTAATAAAAAGGTTGTAATTTAGGACTACCTGTAAAACATTAAAAGTTCCGTTTTAAAGCAACATACAGCATAATAAATTTGTGGCTTTTACCTAAAATTCAGTTCAACATGTCTAAGAAATTAAGGTATTTGCTTTAAATTAGATGCCTACCCTTCTAAATGTTGGTGTAGATTTTTCTGAGATACTTGCCATTGGTGTCGACATACTTTTACATATGCTCTATCTCTATATACACTTCTTTTATACCATGTTTTTGACTATAGCATAGTGGAAAATTAAATAAGTAGAAAGGAATGATTTTATATATATCCTGCTGGAGTTAGTAACAAGCTATGTAATCGCAAGTAAATCAGTTACCTGTAGATGGGTACTCCATTTTCTTCTGAAGTTGGGTAAGACTTTCTCTCAAGATTCCTCCAAAGGTTTTGTGAGTAGTAATTAAGGTAGTTCTGAATGATTCATACATATTTGTATACTATGTTCAACATGTCCTTGTTACAAATTATAAGTAGGAAGCTTGCAATAAATTATAAGCACAGTATTTAATAAATGTAGCTAAAACAATACATGTATATTAGGAAAATAAAATTCTTACATATCAGAAAGCCAGATGAGAAACTTTTGACTTCTGGATATGGTATGTGATTCTTTTAGCCTGAGGTAAAATAAAATTTGAATCATAAATTAGAAACACAAGAATACATTAGTATGATACAGAAAGTTCAAAACCAACAGTGTCTTGTAGAGCGCCTTGCACACAGAATATTTGTACAGGACAAAAATAAGTTAAAAAAAAAAGCCCATGTGGGTTTTGTTTCCATTGATTTCAAATTGTCTTTTTGCAAACTCTGTACCCTAGAACCTTGGGAGCAGCCTCTCCCTGGAGCTGGGAGCAAACCTGCTGTTTTCCTCCTAGAATGAGGGGACTAAACTCCACCCCGATATCCAAACATCTCCATTCTAGAAGAGACAGTGTATATATAGTACTGTGTAGTCTGAACTCTGGTCATGACCTCCTTGAAAGGGGATGGTTAAGAAGAAGCAGAGGGCCTCCCTGGTGGAGTAGCGGGTTGGGCGCCAAACTGTGAAGTATCTGCTGCACAGCACCTGCTGCACAGCCATGCGAGTTCGATCTCTGGCCAGGGATATCTGTGCCCACACGGCACAGCAGACCTCTCTTGCTTCACCTGCTGCTCCCTTCAGCAGTGTACTTCAGTCGATCTGCCTGTTCTGCTCCCCACTCTGTCTCTGCTGAATTTTCTTACCTCCTCTGGCCTATACCCCACTCTTACATGCATAAGTAAATAAATAAAAATAAAAAGATGCTTACTGCTTATGAAAAACATGCAATTAAAAAAAAAAAGACGAGGCAGAGAAAAGTGGTTATTTCTCCCTAAGAGTTCCAAATTCTTTAGATTTTATCATAATTTTATAGCTAGAAATCACATTTAAGTATGTACCACTATAGATGAAGCTATCTTTCTTTAATAATGTTAAAAGACATAAGTTAACAATAAAAACTATCATTTATTGAGTGCTTAGTATTTACCAAAAAAATACTAAGTGATATATATAAAATATGTGTATTTATGGAATCCTTCACAGATTTGCTTATCATCTTTGGGCTGGGCCTATGGTAATCTTCTCCATATTGTTCAATTTTCCAATGTGTAAACACTGTTTTATATATTTTTATCTTTATAATAAATTAGTATGTGAAAAGCAAGGTTTTGTATGCAGTAGAGAAATTATGACAATACAGATTTATTTTATCTACGCTCCAGACGTTTTTCTGGTGGTAGTGGTTATTTTTCTTCCTAAATATATTAAAATCTGGTGGTGAATTTGGAGTTTAATGTAAATTCAGCTGAATGTTGTGCTCAAAAAAGTAGAAAAAAAGGGAACTTGGAGAGCAACTGCTACTTGACATTAAAATAACAGAATTATTATGCACCAACAACTAAGTTAAATTCTTTTTACCTGAATTGGGAGTATACGGCACAGAGTCATGGTTACTTGAGATGGGTCCAGACCAAATACTTATAATCTATCATTAACTTCATTTTACAGAACGTGTCTTAATTATATCAAAAAAATACTGTTAATATAAGTCTGCTAACCAAATGTAAATAACTATAAACCTATTCCTTATCATTGATATTGATATTAATGAGCCTTTATTTTAGTCCCCTTATACTTGATAACTTATGAAAACAGGGTAACCACTTACTTCAGCATGATAGAAGGCATTGGGATTTCAAAAAATTGTTCTCGAATGGGCACAAAGGGCAAGAGGCCAGTGAAGAACAGGCCAAGAATGAGAAGAACACGTTGTAGACTGAAGAGGATAGGAATATCTGAATTCTGAAAGACACAAACAATATCATATGTTACTTTACAACTGTTCAAATAAAAAGGATCATTTCACAAACTTCAAAATTTCCCAAGACTGGTTACCATCTGTTAAAACTACTCTCTCAATTATCATTGTCTATTTCTAAATACACCACACCACACTACAGAATGGCTAGATGTTGACAAATGGGTCAGGATCTACTCTGGAGTCCACCAGAGTTAATTGGTGATAGGGAAGTTTCTTTCTCCCCTAATCTGTTTTTGCAACACTACTTCACTATTTCTGTCTTATCACTAGATTGTGCTTATCACTACAGATTAAACAATACCAATCAGAGGCACTGATAAAGAAATGAAGATACAGAATACTCAGTGGCCTTACTAGTGTTTAAAAAATATGCAACTGTATCTATAGATATTCATGTATTTCATATCTTACAGATATCCCTATCTGTAGATGTATAGTTGTATATATTTTAAAGGATATTATACAGCAAGAATATCTATAAATATATAGTTATAAGTATATTTTATATAAAGTATATAAATATATAAAATATATTTTAAATAGGATATGATATAGATCAAATATCTATAGATATTAATACTATTGTAAATATGACAGTTTGTTATGTTATAGATCAAATATAAATAGAATCTTGTAAGCTCATTCAAGAATCTAATCACCATTTAAAATTTCTAATGGAAAATGTGTTCAACATTCCAAAACCCTTAGAATTTAACTTTCACATATATGTGTGTGTGTATACATACATGTGGATATGTACACACACACACAAACTTTTTTTCTTGTCAGATTGAAATTCTATACCTGTTAAACAAACCCCATACTATCCTATCATAAATCCTTCCTATTTTTGACTTTAAAATAAAAACACATTATAGTAAAATTAACTTTTCTATACAAAATATCTTGAAAAAAGTTAAGTATTTATTTTAAACATTTATTTTAAACATTTCTTTATCTTATTATTAATTTTTTTAAAGATTTTATTTATTTATTTTTGTGTAGAAGAACTAGGATGTAGGCCAAGGGTGGTGGGGGTGGTGGCAGGGTTAGAGGATTCTTACCAGAGACAGTGGGGAAAACAGGCAGATCTACTGAAACACACTGCTGAGGGGAGCAGCGGGCAAAACAGCTGCCCCAAGTAATACAGTATCAAAACCAGGAACTAACAAGTGTAATAACAGACCTAATTCTTTTTCACCATCTTTTTTTCAAAGGATAGGTTTATTAGGAAAAGGAGGAGAGCAGAGAGGTGCTGCTGCTTTTGAAAGAAAAAGATGTGTCAGTTTTTTCTTAAACCTGTGTTCATCGGTGCATGTGCATAGGTTAGTGCAATTTTAACCCATGTATAGACTCGTATAACTACCAAAGTTAAGATACAGAAGTGTTCCATCACCAACCAAGAACTCACTCAGGCTACCTCTCCTATTTGTGCCCACTTTCCCACCCCCAGTGCCTGTGCCCTTGAGCTATCTGCTCTCCATATCTACAGTTTTACTAATGTTACAAAAATGAAATCTTTGTAACCTTCTAGAATTTTTTTTCACTAAGAAAATGTCTTCAAGGACCATCCAGATTATTGCATGTATCAAAGAGTACATTCCCTTTTATTGATGAGTAGCATTATATATTGTATGTTGTTATAGTTCTGTGTTGTTCTGTCATTTACTGATTAAAGGGTATCTGGGTTGTCAGTATCTTTGCTATTAAGAATTAAGCTGCTATAACCACTCATGTAAAGGTTTTTGTGTGGATAAGTTTTCATTTTTCTGAGACAATGTCCAAGAATGAGTTGTTGGTTAATATGGTAAGTGTATATTTATATTTTGGTAAATATTTATATTTTGGTATATATATGTGTATTTTGTAAGAAACTACCCAACTAAGAGAGTGGCTGAACTAATTAACATTTCCATCAGTGATGTATGAAAGATGTAATTTCTTCTCATCCCCTTAGGCACTTACTATAATCACTATTTTTTATCTGAAAAAAATTCTTGAATGATGTCAAAAGATTAGCAGGTCATAGAGTCTACTGTATATGCTTCCCTTTTAATGATGTGAAAAAACCATCAGACAATTCTTAGTTATGGAAAAGACTTAAGTCTTAAATTTCTAGGTATTTGAAGTCACTAAGTACAGTGATTACTCTGCTATCTCCTTTTGTAGACAAGATTCTTGGGATCTCACAGATCCTGTTACAAATAAAACATATTTGCCTTAATGGCGATGTCAGTTATACTTTTAATGATAATGGTGCTGATCATGGATGTATGTTTTTGCCTTCTTTCCTAGGGAGGAAAGCCTTCTCAAAATATTTTTTTGTATTTTAGAATTTCTACATATTTCTCCTGCACTATCATTCATATATTGAAACAGTCTTCAATGCTTAAGTAGTTTTTTAACGTTTTGAGCTTTAAGTTCTCTTAGCTGATGATGTTGTTATACTTGCTTATAGAAGCTTAGCATACCATTTCAAAATATATCAAATTAATTTTTATAAGCATGTTTTCTTCAAAAAGAAAATTTTCAATAGGTAGAAAACTCTATTTTTATGCCCAATATGATAATCATGATCCAGGCTGAATTTGGTTAATTCTATTTGGGATACACGGTAAAGAAAAGTTTGGACAGCAGAAGTGAAGAACTTAATACTTAATTCAAAATTACACACAAAAATTACAATTAACAAAAAAAGACATTAAAATATAAAATCACATTTTGTTTTATAATGTACACAATGTTGAACAACTAATAGTAGCATGTGAAAATAATAATTCTATGGCAACAGGCCATTACTTTGAACTTACTTTGCATTGATTCCACTTAAATTAGAAGGTACATAAATGCCAGAATGACTGGTTCATAGGAGCTCACTTTTATCCATGACTAAGATATGACAACTCACTATTAAATCCATTTTTACTATTAGTAAACTTTTGATTAGTTGTTCCTACCAGTACAGTCTTTTTTTAAATCAAGACTATGAAATAAGATAATTCTTAAAATTATTACTGTAATAAAAATTATTATTTGTAGGTATAAAGTAATGGCAAAAATAGACCACTTGGTATCATTTTTGAAGCTTACCTCCTTGTAGCACTTCTCTACAATTTCATATCTGGCATTACCCCACACTGTTATGTGTTCTCGTCTGTACTGTTTCACCAACTCTGAAACCTACATGTGAAAATTCAAAATTTTATGCACGTGTCTATTTGTAAACCTATTACATTATTTCACTTAAAAGGATTTATAACTACCAGTGAAAAGTACATTTTGGAATTCAGATTCTTTTATAAAAAATAAGAAAATGATTTACGATTACATTATTTATGTAGCAGGACAAGACTTTTTGGTGTGCTGTCTAACCAACACAGCTACTTTTTAATTTGATATTCACTAATTATAATTGAAACAAGTTAAACTAGAAGTTACATAAGTGCCAGAATGACTGGTGCATGGGAGTTCACTTTTATTCATGACTGAGACATGACAACTCACTTTGAAAACAAGCTTTCCTACAGTAAAGTGATCTCCTCTACCAAGGCATTATTTAAAACAAAACTGATCTTGAAAGGGTCACATTTCCTTGGACATTATATAACAGTCTATGCGGTCAGATACTCTAGCCTCTAGTTTAGTTTGTGAAATTCGATGCAACACACCCTAAGCAGGGAATGCCTTAAGTACCTTCTTAATCAGCAAGTTGTTGTTGACTTTGATATCGATGTTAATGGGAGTGTTAGGAAAGGCCTCAAAAACTTCTTTCAGTAATGGAATTCGGTTATCTTTTCCTTCACAGTGGCATTCTGAGAAAACAAGATTTTTAAATGCATTTTTTTAAAAGGTAACTTTTACATTTCTAGTATTATTCATAATAAGACAATTACAAAATGATGAAAGAAAAATCACCAAAATACAACCACTGTTACCAATTGGTGCACTTTCTTTACCTTTTTCCTATGTATAACTTAATATAATTATAATGTAGTCTACCTACAGATTTTAACCTGATCTTTTTACCAAAGTAAAAATAAGTAGTTCATGTTGACACACTGTCTTCATAAGTATGAATTTTAAATATTTTCATTAAGTTCTAATGATAAAATAAACCTTTTAGTCTCCCTCAAGTAAGTGTAAACTGGCTTCTGTTACTTAAAATAGTCTAAACTATTACTTATAAATCTAAACACAACATTTTAGTTCTGCACTATTCCAATATGGTAGCCACTAGCTACACAGAAATGTTAAAATTTAAATAATGGAAAATTCAATTGTTCAGTTGTACTAGTCATATTTCAAGTGCTCAGTAAACATATGTGGCCATTGGCTATTACAGTGAACATATAGAACATTTCTATGACTATAGAAAGTTCTATTTAGACAATGCTATTCTAGGTAAGTGAAAATTATATTAGATTCTCAAGTGTGCAAAGATCAATTTAGCCATCAAAAGAACAGCCATGGGGCAAGTTACTCACACCCAAGATGTACATATGAATCAACTTAGAAGAGTATAAAATAGACAAAGTCAACTTTGTAAAGGTAAAAATGACACATTATGCAGTAAGAACAATATTGCATCTAATAGTGAAAGAACGAAGAAATTAAAATGTGTGCTAAGAAAATGAAAATGTGTTAAGCAAATGTGAAGATAACTAAATTGGATGGCTCAGTTGACACAGAATGTAGAAAAAGAACTGGAGAAAGAATTTGCCCCAGTACTGTTCTGGATAGAGGGTGGGAGGCACCACAAAAAGGGAATGAGGAAAATCACAGGAAAACAAGAATGTTAAGCAAGGAGCATGCTATAGGATATGTTAGGTGGTAGAATGAGTGAAGTGGCCTGTAGAGCATACTAGAACTTTTAAAATGAATCATTACAGTCAACTTTAGATCATGTAAATTACATATTTCCTATGAAATAAAAATACTACATTCAAGTAAACAGGGTTTACTTGATAACAAACTCTTTGGTTAACACTTTTTCCCCCTCTTTCACATTTACTTTTTAATGTAGTCTGTGGTACATGAAAGCACCTTTTAAAAGAAAACAATTAGTTCTTTAATAAAGTTGCAAACCACAAAAAAGCAAGAGGGCTAAAAATGTGTATTCCTCTGAGAGCTGATAGTTTCCCTTCCAGTACTTAGAGTTCTGAGCGTAGGAATAGGAACATAACTTTATACCTAAACTGAGTCAAGTTTTTATAGTACTATACATGTCTGTTTCAAATGTAGTAACGTTCACATATGAGGTTAATTATGACATGAGTTGAATGCAATATGAAAATTATTCCTTATAGTTGTATGAAACCTGAGAGTATATGGCATTGATATATGACATTTGCACAGACTCTTTAGATGGAGAGGCAATATGGCATAACCAAATACTGGTCTGATAAGAAAAAGATCTAATATCGGCAGGCTCCTTGGTAGCACAAGGGGTTAAGTCTTGGCACCATGAACTGATATGCAACCACTGCATATTAACTGCAAAGTTAATATCAACAATTCCTTAACATTTAACCAAGGTTTCAACGATATGCAAGCCATACCAAGAACCATAACATATAGCATCATGTGGTTTTACTAGTAATAACTGAGACACTTGAGTCATTGTGATAGAGAGGAAGCACAAGTGCTTAGCACCTTATCTCAAAGTGGTATATTTTCCATTCTAACATAACTAACACATTGGGTCTAAGAACATGTTTCTTTGTGAGAAATAGTCATTCAAAAGAAAGAAAACTGCTATGCTGGTAATTAAAAAGTAAAGACTAGTAGGAAATATATGGTCATTTGAGTAGCAGAATTCTTTATAATTTAGAATATGGAGTGGCTAAATGACATAGAATCAAATGTCGTAGAATCAGAAAGTGTAACAGGGTGGTCTCCAGGAAAAGAGGAGGTTCCAGGTTCCCGGCTCCACCCAAGGGAAGGTATAGGTGGGGTGGTAACGGGGGTAGGAGAAAAAGCTGAAGAGGAGACTGAGGAAGGAAGGAAGCAGGATGGAGAGCCAGCAGGAAACCTGGAGGAGTCATGTGGAGCAGAGAGACATGTAAAGAAACTGCACTTGCTTCTTGGTCCTGGACTGGCTGAAACAGATGTGGGTGAGAGACCTGTGGGGAGGTTAACAATGGCAGCTTTTATCTTGATTTTGCTCTTTTCCCCCCAGACTTGTCTGAGTGTTTCTGACCCTGTTCTATGGGTTCCTGCCGAAAGGTGCTTTAAACTTGCGGTAAGCTTTTGGCCCTTGCTTTGGGCGAATTCTGTTTGGGTAGACTTTTATCCACAAGGGATGAATAACTTTGGGTGCTAGATTTGGAAACTATATTCTTTGTCTTGTCTGTATTGTACACTAATTGTATTAAAGTTCCTTTCCATTAGGGTCTTACGTATTTTGTCTTGATGTGGTAGATGGCAGAACCTACTTAGAACAGGCATGTTTGAGGGGGTTCTGGAGTGCCCTTCTTGCCCTGCAACAAAAGGATCTAGAAGGAATCCTTTCAATTTCTTTTCACTTATTATTTTTATTTATGATGAATAGCCTCAATAAACTAAAGTAATATTCTAGAATTTGAAGCTTTAGAAATACAAAGTACCCCAAATAATATCTGGGTTTCCTGTACTTAGTGCTCAGGCTTGGATTAAGTACATATAAATTTATAGTAACTGGTTCCTTGAATAAATGTTTGAAAGGTATACAAAAACTTAAATAGAATAAGCCAGTTAATCTCTGTTCTTCATTATCACAGGGTCAAGATTTCAGATTTGTAGGCCTGAGAAAATAAGCCTTGAGGGCAGAACTTTTAGGTGAAACTTACTATGACAACAGAACATGCACATATATCTATTTCTCACATAAATGAGTACACTGTAATGTGGATGTTTAAGTTGCAAGCAGGGAATATTACCTCTTTGGAATGTGACATCAAGTTTGCCAAGGTAAGGTGGAAGTTCCTTTGAAAAATATAATTGAAAAAAGTTAAACTCACAAATATTAAAAAGGTTTTAGTGTCCTACATTAAGATATAAATATTTGCTTCTTAAAAAAATAAAACAGGGTCTCCTTGGTGGTGCAGTGGGTTAAGCAACACACTATGAGGCACACCGCAGCCACTGCAGCATGAGTTCAATCCCTGCTGCCGGCCAGGGAGGGGACCCACATGGGGCAGCAGACCTCTCCTGCCTCACCCGCTGCTCCCCTCAGCAGTGTTTCAGTTGGTCGGCTTGTTCTATTCCCCATTTTGTCTCTGGTGAATCCTCACACTACCCCCGCATCTCTGGCCTGTACCCCAGCTCTTGTATGCATAAATAAATAAATCTTTAAAAATAAATAAATAAAAGAACAAACATAATATGTTTACATAAAATACCCATTAGCCAGTTAAGTACATGATTATTTTCACAACTTTCAAGAAATTTGTACTATTTAAATGAACCTTTTCTCAATAATAAATTTATAAAGATCTCAGACAAATGTCAAGAGTAGAAAATGTAAAGAAAATAAATACAATGTTCATATTAATAAATCAAATAGATTCTAATTAAAATTTAATCTGATAGGTCAATAAATTTTGGTATAGTTATCATGGTCAATAATGGTAAGGATACAACAAAAATTATAATTCTAAGGGGCCTCCCTGGTGGTGTAGGAGTTAAGTCTCAGTACTATCATGCTGTTGCCACTGTGGCCTGAGTTTGATCCCCAGCCTGGGAGCTAACTGACATGATGCAGCAGACCTCTCCTGTCTTTGCCCACTGCTCCCCTCAGTAATGTATTTCAGTAAATCTGCCTGTTCTGCTCCCCACTCTGTGTCTGGTGAATCCTGTCATCTCCTGTACCCCTGGCCTATATCCCAGTTCTTCTATAAATAAATAAGTAAATATTAAAAAAGAATTCTACTAACATCAGGTATTAGAACTCTTTTAAATGTTTTTTAAGCCAAGCAAGCAATAGTAACATTCACATATATTAAGACATGATGATATTCCTAATATTTTATTCATAATTTCCCAGCTGAGAGGCTACTTAGGGAAATGATTTTAAATATACAGAAAGCTTTATCTTTGTAGAAATACCTTTGAGAAAATTAGAAATACCTTTATGTTTTTATAAATATATACTTTTATCTTTTAAGTAACTTTATGTTAGTATCTATAAAGAAAGATTTATCTCTACAGTACCTTTGAATACTATAGTCATTTGAAAATGTTTATGAAAAATAAGTGTGGACTCTGAAAAGATTAAATATATATGATTCCAATTATATAACATTCTGAAAAGACAAAACTATGGAGAGAAAATTGAAGGATCTGTGGTTGTCAGCAGTTATAGTGGTGGGAAGGATGAACAGGTGAGGCACAGAGAACTTTTAGGAAATGAAACAATTCTGTATATACTGTAACAGCAGATACATGTCTGTATATGCTCATCAAAATCCATTCATCCATATATATATAATCTGAATAAAATAAATTTTATAATACTTCAAATAAGTTTAACTCCAATAGTTTTACATTTGAAGGCTTTGGTAATTTTGTTAAAAAATGTATCAGAAAAAAGTCTCCATAGATATATCTCATTCATTTATTATTATTATTATTATTGAAGCACCATCTGGAATTCACTGTTTAAAAATATATTACAGGGCCCTCCCTGGTGGCGCAGTGGGTTAAGCAACGCACTGTGAAACAAACCACAGCCATTGCAGCATGAGTTCAATCCCTGCCTCCGGCTGGGGAGGTGACCCACATGGCGCAGCAGACCTCTCCTGCCTCGCCCGCTGCTCCCCTCAGCAGTGTATTTCGGTTGGTCTGCCTGTACTCTTCCCCACTCTGTCTGGTGGATTCTCTCACCCCACCGGCACCTCTGGCCTGTACCCCCGTGCTTGTATGCATAAATAAATAAATCTTTAAAAAAATATATATTACAGGTCTTACTATCTGTTAGATATTAGTTTATTATGCATTTATACTTACACAGTACTTCAGATCAGAGATATTTGCATTGACCCCAGTTGACCTTTTCAAATTCTCATCATGTGACACTACAACTTGTTCATCTTTTGTGATATGGCAGTCCAACTCCAGCATATCAGTTCCAATTGTAACTGCACTAAGGAAATAGAGAAGAATAACATTCTAAACTTAAATGTTTAGGTTAATGCATCAGATATAAGAATTTGGAGTTACAAAACAAAGTAACAAAAAAAATCCATCATAATAAAACTTCTCAACATTGTCATTTACTGTGATTTCTTGATGTGAATATATTCAAAGTGAACTTAGAATAAACAGAGCTATCCTTAGTTCTAGCAACTCAATATAATCTAAAGAACTCTGGGCCAGGTTTGGGTACCAGTTTCTGCTTTGCCTATAAACTTGCTGTGTAACATATCCTTCTCTGGGCCTACAGTTTCACATGTATAAAATGAAAAACAAGAAAAGGATGCCTGTTTTTGACACTTTAATTCAACACAGGATTAGAAGTCTAGTCAGAGCAACTAAACAAGCTTTTAAAAAAAGGCACCCAAATTGGGAAGGAAGAAGTAAGATTAACTCTACTTAGAATGACATAACCTTACACCAAAAAAATAAATTTACATTGACCCCAGTTGACATTTTACAATAGCATTAGAAAAAATTAAAAACTTAGGAATTAACTTAAACAATGAGGAGAAAGGTTTGTACAATGACACCTACAAACATTGCCAAAAGAAATTAAAGAAGAAATACCTAATAGAAAGAAATCTCCATGTTCATGTACTGGGACACTTACTACCGATAAAATATAAATACTACATTGATGTAAAGATTCAATGTAATTCCTATCAAAATCCCAATGACTTTTTACAGAAACAGAAAAACCCATTCTAAATTTATAAGGAATCTCAAGAATTCCCAAATAGTCAAACCAATCTTTAAAAAGAACAAAGTTGGGAGACGGACATTTCCTGATTTTAGAACTTACTACAAAGCTACAATAATCACAATAATGTGGTACTGGCATAAAGACAGATATATAGACCACCAAGATTGAATGAAGAGTCTAGAATTCTGTGAACCCTCACATGTATGGTCAAATAATTTTTGACAAGGGTGAAAAAACCCATTCAATGGGGGGAAGGACAGTCTTTTCAACAAATGGAGCTCAGATAACAGAATAAAGATGGAGTCTTTCCTAAATCATTACCACATTGTTGTGAATATATCTATCTTTGCTTCAATTTGCCCAACCAGACAGATGTTTTTAGAGGAAAGGGTTTGTGGACTAGATCTCATTTACTGTTTCATTCCTAGTTCCTGGGCACAGCATGTCCTATGTATTTGTTAAGTATTGAATTAGTGAATGAAAATAGACAGTTGTCTATATACGTAAAATGCCTACACAACACTTTACATATCAATTACTACAGATGACATTTCAAAACTGAAGAAAGGATGGGGCTGTGATAAAAGTTTTAGAAAGAGTGTTTTTTTTTTTTTAAGGTTTATTTATTTATGCATAGAAGCACTGGGGTAGAGGTCAGAGGTGTGGGGGGTGAGAAGATTCACCAGAGCAGAACAGGCATATTATTCGAAGTACACTGCTGAGGGGAGCGGAGGGCACAGCAGGAGAGGTCTGCTACGCCATGTGGGTCCCCTTCCCAGCCAGAGGCAGGGACGGAACTCGTGCTGCAGTGGCTGCAGTGACTGCAGCGGCAGGAGCGGCTGCGGTTTGCCTCAGTGTGTTGCTCAACCCATTGTGCCACCAGGGAGCAATGGAAAGACTGAGACCTGTGGTAAGCAGGGTATAAAGGATAAATTATAAATTACATATTATATTCCTATGCACTTAAGTTGTTTCATAGTGTTTTCAGATAAAGTTAAGTGTCTACATTAAATATTAAATTCTTAGAGAGGAAGGATTTTGGTCTTTCCCATCTTTTCTGATGTTCATGATGTTGGGCATACTGTAGGTTCAACATGTTTGTAAATAAGTAGAATGAGTCACGTTTTAGTTACCATCATCTATTAACATTTTAAATTTCAGTTAATTATCATTCAGCTAGCTGTTAAGTGTTCATTAGTGATGACCCACATCCATAGTAAATACTATATTTCAAAGAAAATAGTATTCACAGAGAGGCACTGTTGAGATTTATCTGAATGAAAAAACAAAGGGAGAGTATGATTCCGCTGATGCAAATATGTTTAGAAAGACATAGGTAAGCAAAATCATTACAAAAGTTGCCTCTTATAAATGGTATTACTGGGTATGGAGTTAGAGATTAAAACAAGCCAACTTTTAATTTCTCATTGATTATTTTAATTACATGAGCTTTTAGAATATAAACATTTATAATAGAAAAATAAAAATACTTCTATAATGGATGTATTTTATCTAAAATACATTTTGGACACCAATTTGTCCACTATCAACAGAAAGAATTAAAGCAGGAATTTAATCTCAGAAACTGAACACCCTTTAAAATATGTAAGCATGGAGCCTCCCTGGTGGCGCAGTGGGTTAAGCAACACACTATGAAGCAAACTGCAGCCACTGCAGCATGAGTTCGATCCCTGCTGCCGGCCAGGGAGGGGACCCACATGGCACAGCAGACCTCTCCTTCTGTGCCCGCTGCTCCCCTCAGCAGTGTACTTCAGTTGATCTGCCTGTTCTGCTCCCCGCTCTGTCTCTGGTGAATCCTCTTCCACCCCCCCCCCACACCTCTGGCCTGTACCCCAGTGCTTGTATGCATAAATAAATAAATCTTTAAAAAAAAATAAAATATGTAAGCATGTCCTAAATGGGGTGAATACAACTTTTGTTTTATACTTAAAACACATAACATTCAAATATTATGTATCAATAAAAGAATAAAGTTTTAACAAGTAAGTAAAATTTTCTTAATGTTTCTCAAAAATGTGTGGCAATTCACTTAGTTCAAAAAGAAAGGAGGGGGCCCGCCCTGGTGGCGCAGTGGGTTAAGCAATGCACGATGAAGCAAACTGCAGCCACTGCAGCCACTGAAGCACGAGTTCGATCCCTACTGCCCGCCAGGGAGGGGACCCACATGGCTCAGCAGACCTCTCCTGCCTTGCCCGCTGCTCCCCTCAGCAGTGTGTTTCTGTCAATCTGCCTGTTCTGCATCCTGCTGTGTCTGGTGGATTCTCTCACCATCCCCCCACCTCTGGCCTGTACCCCAGTGCTTGTATGCATAAACAAATAAATCTTTAAAAAATAAATAAATAAATAAATAAATAAATAGATAAATAAATAAATAAAAGAAAGGAGGGCCCTCCCTGGTGGCCCAATGAGTTAAGCAACGCACTATGAAGCAACACACTATGAAGTAACACACTATGAAACAAACTGCAGGACAAGTTCGATCCCTGCTGCCAGCCAGGCAGGAGACCCACATGGCATGGCTGACCTCTCCTGCCTTGCCCGCTGCTCCCCTCAGCAGTGTGTTTCAGTTAATCAGACTGTTCTGTACCCCACTCTGTCTCTGGTGAATCTCCTCACCCCCTACACCTCTGGCCTATATTCCAGTTCTTTTATGCATAAATAAACAAATCTTTAAAAAAAAAAGGAGGTAGTTGTGGGAAATGCAAGCATACAATAGAGTTGAATTAGATGATTTTTAAGATCCTGGCCATTCTAGATATACTGATTTTGAAATGATGAAGTTAGAAAGATTTGCCTTTAGAGCCAACCATTTCCCCATTTTCTCATATTCCCATCAGCATCCCATCCTAAAAGACACAATGACCACTGGCTGCCTTGGGCTAAAGACTCACACTGCTTGATCCTTAATTGCTCCCTTTAAGTAATCCTCCAAGTTAGGGGTCTGATTACTACCAGTTGTTAGAAGTCGACAAATAATCCTGGTTCTTTAATATAATTCTTACTAAAATGTAAATAATTACGTTATTAAATATATGTATCTTCCTCCTAAAGAGAGTATTTGCTAATTGTGTGTTTACCAGAATCACAAATGTGTAAACATAAAATGGAAATGAAAATAAGTAGGGTATCCCTGGTGGTGCATGCATTAAAGTCTCAGAGCTATCACAGCCACTGCTGCATGAGTTTGATCCCCAGCTAGGGAGCTGGCCCACATGGTGCAGCAGACCTCTCCTGTCTTGCCCGCTGCTCTTCTCAGCAGTATATTTCAGTAGATCCACCTGTTATGCTCCCCACTCTGTATCTGGTGAATCCTCTCACTCCCTGTACCTCTGAACTACACCTCAGTTCTTGTATGCATAAATAAAAATAAATTTCTAAAAAACAAAATAAGCAAACAAAAAGTTTGAGTTGGTAGCACTCTTTTTTATGTATTCTTTAATTTCTTTAAATATTGTCAGTTTATTGTGTTTATTTTTTTTAAAAAGAATAGGAAGTGTAGAACTGTAAATAATAAATACAGGCAGCACACAGTTTTGAAATAATACACTAACATTCTTTAAACGCTAATAAAAGAAAAAAGTGGTAATACTGATTTTTGGTCATGCACATGTGTTTTTTTTTTTTTTTTTGTATTAATGTGTTCATGGAGAGTAAGAGTGTGGGTTATCTATCTTTTCCTATATTAAAAAAAAAAAGTTTATGTATTACCTAAGAAATCCTCCTAACTATCAAGTTTTCCTTTAGCTGGTAAGTTGACCAATTTTAGAAATACTTAAGATTATTATGAAAGATATTTTCTACTTATTGTACATTTACCTCTTATCAGAAAGTGATAAAAATTTAGAGCAAAAGTAAGAGCATCTCGGACAATTTGTAAATAAATTATCCTAATGAAAGCATTCCAAATTTGATAGATAGAAAAAAAATTATAACTTTTGCCTTAAAATTTTTCCATAAATAGCAATATGTATCTATCCTATTGAAACACCAAATATTTTATATATAAATTTCTGACAAGCTAATGAGAAATACAAAAAAAAAAAAACTTAGGTTTCAACATTTCCAGAAAAAGAAATAAAAACTCTACCTCTAAAAGAAGATGTGAAATTATTTGAACTTCCATAGAAACAATGCTTAACAACTTACAAAGACTCTTTGTTAAAGGACTTACTTGAATCTCCTTTATTCCTAATGTGATTACTCCCATTTCATAGACCAGATAATTAGTATTATATGGTTATTCCCATTTCATAGATAATTAATATTCTATTAATTAAATATTCTAAAATATGAGAATCAGGTCACTGATTAATTATTTTGACTCTTTGCCAACTTATACTTCCCGCTATTGCTAATGCAATTTGCTTCTTTCTTTTACCATTCATGCTAATACCACAGGGATCAAGTTGTCCTATGGGTATTTACAAAGACAGCCTGGTTTAATAACCTAGTTTTATTAGCCCTTAAGAACCAGATTTTACATACTCAAGGGCTTAGTGACTGTATAAGTATATGTGTGTGTGTGTGTGTGTGCAATAAAATTCCTTAGTCCTTGGTTCTGTTTCTTTGGATGATGTTTGTCTCTTTCATCTCTCTTCTAATAATAATATTCTTTGTTCTTGAGTGCCCCTGTTTGTATAGCTTTCAATAAGGAACTGGTGAGAGCCTACTAGGCCCAGACCTAGGTGTTAGTGAGTAGGAGATCAATAATATAAGATCATTGCTTCATAAGGTATCACAAAAAAATGATATTCATAACCCAAAATGCTCATAAAAGCATTTTATAAAAGTCTACAGAAAGGACTTATTATAAATTGTGAGATGCAATTATATGTCAGTTCTAACGACTTCTTCAGCCTCACTATATTAGAATGAATCAATTTTCCATATAGTAAAGCCCTCTCAACATCCTAAACATATCTGATCCACATATCCTCAGATCTTAATCTCAAACATTTCACATTTTAAAAATAGCTCTCTACTAAATGATAGCTCTTTCAGTCCTGGTATCCTCTTCATTTCCTGGTTAATCTTAACCAACTACTTACACTTTCTCTGATCTCTTTTAGTTTTTACCTCCATGTCATGATAATATGCATTGTGAAATATATCTAAATACGTACATCAATAAGATTTTTACTATCTATTCCTTAACTACCCATCCTGTAAAGGATATACCATTCTGTTGTTTATCAATTACATATAAACTTTTTTAATATATGGCATCTTAAAAATGTATGTTTAAACTATTTTTCTTGTTGCTGGTGAAGCAGCTATGTTTTAAAAAATCATCTAAGTACCGTAGCAGTTAAAAACACTAGAACATTTGTAAATTTTTTTGAAGTACAATAAAAAAGTACTTATTGATAGTAGAACACTGATACATAAAACAAAACAAAAAGCATGACCAACAACAAAAAAATACTTGAAAGATTAAACATAAGATTATTTGAGTTAGGTTTTATGTAAATTAACAAGCAGCCTTACAAATAAAAAACATCTACCAAACACTAATAGTAACACATGGAAGAACTACCCTCTTCTTTTAAAGTAACAGAAAAACCTTCAAAAAACTAAGTTACAAAGAAAACGACTCTTTGTAAGTTAAGTTACAGAAAGCTACCACTTAATGGTCCAAGAAGGCTGAGTACTTCTTAGTAACTACTACTTGAACAAAACAATATAAAAACACTATGAGAAACGTAATGTTGTATAACGTGTAATCTTGATTACACATTCCTTCGATACCAAAGAAAAATGTCAGAATCAAAATCTTCGAAGATGAAAAATACTTATGTCCCATCCTTAGAAATAGCTTAGTCTGGGCCTCTCTGGTGGCACAATGGATTAAGTCTCAGCACTATGAAACTATGGGCAGCCACTGTAGCACAAGTTTAATCCCACATGACACAACAGACCTCTCCTGTCTTGCCCGCAGCTCCCCTCAGCAGTGTATTTCAGTCAATCTTCCATTCCACTCCCCACTCTTTCTCTGGTAACTCTTCTCATCCCTCCTCCCCCCACACCTCTGGCCTATACCCCAGCTTTTGTATGCATAAATAAATAAAATAAATCCTTTTTTAAAATAAATAAATAGCTTAGTCTACAACCCAGTGTTTTAATTTTATAAATATGGGTGGCTGAAAAAACTTTAACAAAAATATGGAGGAAAAATTTGTAAAATAATATACTTCAAACATAAAGAATACTAAAATCACTCAAAATTATGAGTACTTTCAACCCAAGTCACATATATCATCCTAGACAACAAATATTTGATAAATGATAGTAGTGTGTCCGTGTGGAGATTGTACACATAAAATTTTCACATATGTGTAAATAGGTATGTTACATATGTATGTATATATGTCAATTGTGTATAATGATAGCTAACTAGCTATATAATCTAAGTGGAGAAGTTAATAATTTTATTTATTTAAAGTATTCTGCTTCATTTTTTGATACAGGAGTAAAGATTTTGCTTTTGAGACTACAGTCATAAAGCATTGTATTACAGAAGAAGAAGAGTAAACAATGACACATACAGGATAGGATTTAACTGAAACTAGAATATGGAGAAGCAGTACCTTTGAAACTGATCATAGGAAAAATAATCTCTAAGGAGTCCTTGTATGATTAGAAGGAGAACAAAAACTTAAGCCAAATTCTCCTGATGTTTCAGCCCCATTTACATACACAACCATCACTCAAAAATTATACAAGAAAACATTTTTTCTTACTAAAAATGGAAACATAATGTCTTTCATGGGATTTAACTTTTCACATTCCCTGTCTTGTTTTTTCAGAGAAAAGGAGACATCATTACCACAGACTGATGATAATCATTTAAAACAAATCAGCTGTCACTCCCTGCTGCTTCTCTGTGAGATGTTCTAAAAGATAGCTATATCAAACATGAATAATTTACAAATAGGACAACATTTATTTACTTATTTTAAAAGATAAAATCAACATTTATAAGGCATCAAAGAAGAAAGACCAGATTATAAATTCAGGTCTGTACAAGAATTACAGGGTAGGCACATAATCCTAGTCAAAAACAACAGCCAATATAACAGTTGTTTCATTTTCTCTTTCTTTCCAAGACTAATTAGCATTACACACAGTATGTTCCTTGTTACAAATGTCTTCTTTCAGCTTTGGAACTACAGTATCATTTGATTATCCAAAACTGATCCAGGTTTTCAACTATGAAGAAGCCAAACATTCTTAGTAACACTTCAGATTAACTAAATAAAAAATGATTTAAATAAAATAGAAAATATCACAAATGAATGCTACATGTATATTATCTTCCCTTTGTGAGTCATCATCACTTTAAAGATTAACTGTAAGAGAAAATACCTTTTTATATACTTACTGCTGAAAGGCTGCCATCGTATTCTCCAAATTTTCTCCAGCTCCTGCGAAAACATTAAACTTCATTTACTTAGCTATTTAACATTTTATTTTCCAGAAATTCATTTTAATAAGACACATCTACTGAAAGTTCATATTTACGTTATGTAAACATTTCAAGTGTTTTAAAGAGTGTACTGGTATTCTGAAGTATAGCTATACTAGGAAAAATTAAAAGATCAAAACATAGCCTGAGGAATGCAGGAGGGACAGAATAAGGTGAATATGACTTCTAGGCTGTATTTGCTTGTCAGACAAAGACAGAAAATAGTGTGGTACAAATATACCTCCTCATTGTGGAAAATTATGGGTGCTTTGGTGGCGGGAGGGCCACAGTGACTTCACCTGGAGGGGGAGGGGATCCTGTACTGTCAAAATACCATCAAGGATGTAAAATAAATGGTACTTCAACAACAAAAAATTTCAAAAATAAATATACCTCCTTAGATATAGTTAAACCATCTCTCCCCTGTATCCCCATAGTCTAATACATCTCCCTACTAAGGTATGTCTCATGTTATAGCCTAAATTATGTACCTGCTTATCTCCTCCTCTCCCCATGAATTACTTAAAAGAAGTAACTGTGTTTTAATCACTGTGGCTGAAGGCAATATAATGTAGTGGTTGATAATGGGACTTGGGAGTTAGGATCTCTGCTTTCAAATCTACTTGATGCCAGCGTGACCTTGGAAACTTCACCTATCTTCTCCATGGTTGTGCTTCCTTATCTATAAGAATGAAAATAATGATTTATCTACTAATAGATTATTAATTATTGGCATAGTTAAATTACCATGTCAAGTGCCATATGCCATCAATTTAAAAGATGAGTTTTTCACATTTTTAAAAGGATTTATTTTTTTATGTATACAAGACCTGGGGTGTAGGCCAGAGGTGCAGGGGATGAAAGGATTCACTAGAGATACAGTGGAGAGCAGAACAGGTGGATCTACTGAAATTCACTGCTAAGGGGTGCAGCAGGAGAGATCTGCTGCACCATTTGGGTCAGCTCCCTGGCACAGTGGCTGGCAACAGCTTGACAGTGCTGTCTCTTAAACCCCTGTGCCACCAGGGAGTCCGTTTTTCACTTTTAACATCTCTAAAGTTAAGGTGCACTTTATTTTTTTTTTTTTAAGATTTATTTATTTATGCATACAAGCACTGGGGCACAGGCCAGAGGTGTGGGGGGGTGAGAGGATTCACCAGAAACAGAGTGGGGAGCAGAACAGGCAGATCAACAGAAGTACACTGCTGAGGGGAGCAGCGGGCACAGCAGGAGAGGTCTGCCACACCATGTGGGTCCCCCCCCTGGCCGGCAGCAGGGATCGAACTCGTGCTGCAGTGGCTGCGATTTGCTTCGTAGTGCATTGCTTAACCCACTGCGCCACCAGGGGAGGCCCAAGGTGCACTTTATAATGGATGGTGTATAGTAGCTTAATTAGCAAGATTTTCTCTTAGCTGTACATTAAAAATTGCACATTTTATAACTAATGACATTAGATTCAATGAAATAGTATAGTGGATATTCAGTAAAAATTACTATTATTATTGCCATTATTACAATAACTGGTGCTTGGTGAATGTCCAATGACTGAAGCAAAGAATAATACTGTAGTTTAAAAAAAGAACACAGGGCCCTCCCTGGTGGCGCAGTGGGTTGAGCAACACACTATGAAGCAAACCGCAGCCACTGCAGCACGAGTTCGATCCCTGCTGCGACCAGGGAGGGGACCCACATGGCGCGGCAGACCTCTCCTGCTGGGCCCGCTGCTCCCCTCAGCAGTGTACTTCTGTTGATCTGCCTGTTCTGCTCCCTGCTCTCTGTGGTGAATCCTCTCACCTCCCGCAACTCTGGCCTGTACCCCAGTGCTTGTATGCATAAATAAATAAATCTTTAAAAAAAATAAAAAAAGAACACAGATAAAAAAGTATCTACCTAATATAACTAGGTAAATTAGCATTACTTTAAAATTAAAAGATTTCTGGATCATTGAATAATTAATAGATGGTACAGAAAAAATGCTTAAGCAACACTTTTCCAAATTGACTTTGAGGAAAAGTCAATTTTTTCTTAACAAATTGAGGAAATTCAAGTTTAGGGTACTGTTCGAGTATTAGCATTAGAATGTTTCCTCTACTACACCATCTAAACATTTGTGCAAGAATTAAAATTTTCTTATATAATTAGATTGTATTCTTATGTAATTAGTAATCTACAGAAACAAGGCTTGAGAAACAAATATATTAAGGTAATGTTCTAGAGTTCCATCAGTTTAGCAGAAAGAAAGGGACACCAATGTGAAAAAAGCTACTTTGATTTCAGGTTCTCTTTTGTTGTTACAAGTGATATAAACAAAGAAGAACTTGGATATTATAGTTTTGTTTCAAAAGTAAGTGGTCTTTTGCTGTTAAATGACTTCAATTAACTAATTGGTCCTTGTTTCAATCAAAAACTATGGACATAAATCATATTCAGATAATCAATATTAAAAAAAAAACCCAATGACTTTAAATTACCAAAAAGACAAGAGTACTAAAATGAGTATTAGTAAGTTAAGTCAGAGTATTGAACTGCTTGTACCGAAAAGGCCTCCCTCATGGTGCAAGGGGTTAAGTTGCAGCATTAAGAAGCTATCTGCAGCATGAGTTCTATCCATGGCCAGGGAGGTAACCCACATGGCCCACATGGTGAGGCAAATCTCTCTTGTCTCCCCCACTGCTCCCCTCAGCAGTGTATTTCAGTCAATCTACCTGTTCTGCTCCCCACTCTGTTTCTGGTGAATTCTCTCACACCCTTTGCCCCAAACCACCCCCCACCCCCCATCCACACCTCTGGCCTACACCCCAGTTCTTGTATGCATAAATAAATAAAATAAATCTTTAAAAATAAATAAATAAAAGTACACAAAAGCCAGTTTGAAGGAGCTCCCACTGGCCAAATCTGGGACAATGTTTGCATCAAAATGATAGCAGTAGATTTCTAGCCACTGAATAAAGAAATTCTGAGATCATTTTAATAAATGAACTAAAAATGTGAGGAGGAATGGAGTATTTATGTAGTTTCTAAGTTCCTCTCTACAAAAAACAGTATTTACAAAGAAAAAAAAAATAAACCCACAGTGGGAAATCTGGCAGACACACCTTCACCAAGTGATCAAAGTCAACATCAATAGCACCTTCAGATTGACTTTTAATTTCTTTGCTTTTTGGCACAGGAAGTCAATAGATTACTTGAACAAAGCAAATTAATAACAGTTAAGGTCAGAATACAAATATGCATTATTTTAACCTTACAAATACCCTATAATTAATATGCATTACTTTTAAAATAAAAGGGGGTCAATAAAATAAAATAGAGGGGACAAAGTCTTAAGTACATGTCATATGCCTGAAACATTCTCATTTTCTTAATCATTTTTTAAAAGATTTATTTATTTATGCATACAAGAAGTGGGGTACAGGCCAGAGGTGCGGAGGGTGAGAGATTTCACCGGAGACAGAGTGGGGAACAGAACAGGTGGATCTACTGAAATACACAGCTGTGGGGAGCAGTGGGCAAGACAGGAGAGGTCTGCTGCACCATATGGGTCACCTTCCTGGCTGGGGATCAAACTCATGCTGCAATGGCTGCAGATAGCTTCGTAGTGCGGTATTTTATTCCTTGTGCCACCAAGGAGGCCCCTTCCCAATCTTTCTTAACTATGAAAAGCTATCAAGCTCACAGTGAAGGATACAAGTTTTCCAAATTCTTCATTTTTCATTATATCAAGTCTAATCATCAACACTGCCATAATAAATAGCAGCTAGATCATTTTTCTTCTAATAACAGAATAACTTTACTAATTATTAAGAACATATATGCTGAATATTCAAGTCTAAATAACCAGTTTTCCAGTTACTTTTTTATGTAAAAAAGGTGTTTTGCAAGGGGTCAGGGAACGAAAAAGACAAAACTAGCATACAAACTATAATCTGAGACATAAAGGAGGGGAGTGGGAAAGGAGGGAGTCAAAATAGGGGAAGATAGAGCATAAGAGACTATGATGCTAGTTCACAGGTGATGTGGTGGTGGGACTTTTATAGGGATTACACCTGAGGGGAGAAATCAAGCATTTTACAAAAATGAACAATGATGTAAAAAAAAATTTTTTTAAAAAGGTGTTTTGTGGGGAAAATAAAAGGCTAATTTAGCTTACAACTCAAAAACAAATGTGCTTTTTCTTAAGATAACCATTATATAATTTGGTCTGAAGTAAAAGTACTGTATTTCCAATTTTTTCACAAATAGTAATTTACTTGTACTCAAAGACTGAAATTTCTAAACTTACTACTATATCAAAGATTCAAAAGTGAAATTACCTTTTTAAAAACTGAGTGGGTGATGGTGAAGAATAAATACAAGGCCTACTAGTAAACTTCCTACCATTGCTTTTATTTGTGCTGAAATGACTGCAGTTTTACCCACTGTTGCTTTGCACACATCAGTGCAAATGTGAACAAAGTGAAAAAGACAAATGATGTTTTATGGAAATCATTTTGACCTTGCAGTCAGGAGTCCACACACCACATCATAAAAACCACTGTCTTAAATAATCAAAGATAATAAAATCTGAGGCATGTTTACCTCTGGGGATGGAAGAGGACAGACAGGGAAGGGAATTATTATGGAATTTTAGAAAGTCTGTATTTTGGTTTGATTGGTGGCTACTTGGCTACAAACACGTATTTTTAAAAAATTAAGCTGTTGACGTAAGGTTAATGCTACAACATGCAAGCTAGCCCTAATTATTTTTTTAAACCTTCAATTTTTTATCCTGGTATATTCAACTATATCCTAACAAGGTTTTCTGAAGGCAAAAGTTTAGGGAAACATCTACTTCCCACTACCTGTTTCCATATAGTAAAGGAAAATTCCATCCTAGTCTCTAATAAAGGAAAAGAATGGAAGGAACACTTTTAACTCTTCTTCACTCTCTCATCTACTCATTCCATGGGTGCAAAAGCAACTCAGAAGAGATTGTCTGTACATCTGAGACAATCCTTCACTCTTAATTTGAAGTGATCCACTCTCAGAAGAAACAAAATTTCTGCTAATCTGTGAAGTCTGCCAAGCAGGCCCAGCAAGGAAAAGGCCTCCAGCTCTTGTATTAAGTTTAATTTGCAGAGAACATTATGGAGCCCATAATGGAGTCACTCCATTAGTGACTAAGTTAACTGCCTATTTCTAAACTGGTTACAAACTGGGAAAGGAAAAGAAACTAGTGTTATTAATTAGACTTCTCAAAAATTTTTTTTTAAAGATTCATTTCTTTATTCATACAAGAACTGGGTACAGGCCAGAAGTGCAGGAGGTGAGAGGATCCACCAGAGACAGAGTGGAGAACAGAACAGGCAGATTTGACCGAAACACACTGCTGAGGGGAGCAGCGGGCCAGGCAGGAGAGGTCTGCAACGCCATGTGGGTCACCCCTCTGGCCAGCGACAGGGATCAAACTCATGCTGCAGTGGCTGCGGTTTGCCTCATAGTGAGTTGCTTAACCCACTGCGCCACCAGGGCGGGCCCAGCCTTCTTAAACTCTAAAAGTAAGGACTTTGTTATACACATCTTTAAGAAGAATAATCTACAAAATAGTGTTCAATAAATATTTTGGACATTTTTATATAAATTTATATATAAATATTCAAAATATGTATTTTGAATAAATTGTGGTTGAAACTATGATATCTGAAATTTATTTCAAAATAATCTCAGTGAGTATGGGCAGAGATACAGAAGAAACTGGACTGGGTATGAGTTAATAATTGTATTTGGGTGTTGCAATCAAGGAGTCTTACTACTTTTGTTTATGTTTGTAATGTGTATATTTGAAAAAATTCAAAATGCTCTTATTGTTTCATCTTTTGATTTGGAGAAAAGGCACTAGGAAAAAGAAAGGATAGAGATTAAATACTCTGAAATAAATTTCTCTACAGTTAATATTTTTACCACTAATATTTACATTGGCTGCCTGTTCATCCTTCATGTCTGCTTCCTATATTAACTTTAATTGTAATTAATTAAAACATAATAGCTTAAGGATGCAAATATTATTTACAATCTTGATCCATTTCATAAGTTTATGAAATTAATAGCCAGTAATAAATTACTGAAAAGATGGTCAAGATATTCATACTTAACAGTATGAATTAACACTTATATATTATTAACACTTTTTATATTATTTCATTAAAATCTCAACAATGATGATAAACAATACTATGCCGAGAAAAAAAAAGTGTGAAGTTTCACAGCCAACAAGGAGAACGGGAATTCAAGTATAAGTGTACAATTTCAGATTCCACTCTTTTCACTCGAATTAAGTTGCCATTCACATAACACTTTTATTTTAGTTTTAGAGGTAAGTTACTCATAATGGACCTTACTTCCACATTCTGCTATTTGCTTGTAATGCTTGAAGCTAAATTCCACAGTGATAATACCCACAAATTACTTGTTAGATTCATATGGTGAAAGGCTGGAGAGTAACTAAGGGATTAATTAGGAGGTATGCCAGTCCCTCTCCAAGGAATTATTTGGTACTAGCTCTTCTTTCATGAAACAGTTTGAATTTCTTTCCTTTCCAATATCATATCATTCATAAAAGCACACTTGCTGCTAATTTTTCTTTTCCTCAATAAGAAGCTTACACACTGCCTGACTTTGCTAATATTACATAGAAATGGAAGTTTAATTTTCTTTTAAAGATTTATTTATTTATGCATACAAGAGCTGGGGTACAGGCCAGAGGTGTGGGGGGGTGAGAGGTTCACCACAGAGAGCAGGGAGCAGAGCAGGCAGATCAACAGAAGTACACTGCTGAGGGGAGCAGCGGGCACAGCAGGAGAGGTCTGCCGCACCATGTGGGTCCCCTCCCTGGCCGGCAGCAGGGATCGAACTCGTGTGGTGGCTGCTGTTTGCTTCATAGTGTGTTGCTTAACCCACTGCGCCACCAGGGAGGCCCCTGGAAGTTTAATTTTTAATTAGTTATAAAGTTAATTAATTATGAAAAGTGAAAGAGAATGAGTATCACAGATTTTACATGCTGCCCTAATATGATTTGTTCATAATTCCTGTACATATATATCCTCTCGCCCATCTCTTCACAAGTTCACATTTTTCACTTCTTTGAGAAAACCTTTGACTATCTCAATCCACTTTATAGAATCACCATATACTTTCTAATTTGTCCTTATATTTTATAATTATCTTTTCCTCTCTTATATAGTGGTTCGTAACTACTTGATTAATTTCTTTTTTCTCTCAATTATGTTTATTGTGATTGGTAAATTTCTGATAGGACAGGAAAAGTAAAGGCAACATGCCTTTTTTGCCTGTTTAAATCTTTAAATTCTGTAAACGAAAGGAGTATCTGTTGTTTCCTCTTTATGTTAAAATCAAATGTTATATACCAGTAAACACTGTAGAACTGTTTTAGTTATGTTCTCAACTATCTTTATCATTGTCATTTGTATATACATGACATACGTGGTATATGATGGATGATGTTTATAAAATCAATGAACATGTGTCAACCACAAAACAACAACCCTCTAGATTAAATATTCCCTAATATTGGAAAACACAGCTTAGTACAAATAAAAGGTATCATAATTTATGAGATAGTCTATCTCAACTCAAATTAAGTTATTCAGTAAATCAAGCAGCAAAGAAATTTCTTCTTCATTTCTAAATTCATTTGTCCATTTAACATTTACAGTGTACTTTAGAACCAGTATTTATGATTTATATAAGAGCATAAAAAGCTTATAAGGACTAGAGATGATATATACAAGAGTATTCCTAAACATGGGACCCTGGAGCACTGCAACATTCTTTCTATATTTCAAGGGAAAGAAAAACTAATAAAATGTATATTTGGAGATATAGAGAAAAATTAAATACATCAATAACATAGAAGTACAAAAGAATGATATTCAAACTACATATAGATATACAGGCAGTGTTTATCTACTAGCTACTACATACATACATTCTCTCATCAGTGATAAAAATTTTTTTGTTATGTATAATTTCAATAATTTTTGACAAGTATTTAATTTTTCTAAATTGTATACATGCTAAAAATAAGTATTTTTTTAGCTTTGTAAAGCAGAAAAGTATTACTAAATGATAAATTATACCACTGCTTATTAGATGTCAGTAGCAATGGGCTAAAAACAAAAATTAAAAAGAAAAAAACTATAAAAAAGATAGTAAACATTTTTTTAAAAACGAAGTGAGCCAGGGGCCTCCCTGGTGGTGTAAGAGGTTAAGCAGCAGCGCTATGAAGCTGTCTGCAGCCACTGTAGCACAAGTTCGATGGAGGCCAGGGAAGTGACCCACATGGCGCATTAGACCTCTCCTGTCTCATCTGCTGCTCCCCTCAGCAGTGTATTTCAGTCAACCTGCCCCTTCTGCTCCCCAATCTGTCTCTGGTGGATCCTCTCAACCCCCGCACCTCTGACCTGTACTTGTATGCATAATAAATAAATCTCTTTTTAAAAAAAAAAAGGAGTGAGCCAGTTGGCAAAAGTGTTATTGACAAGTAAGGAAGAATTCCCTAAAAATAGGAATGAGGGAACAAAAGCTGAAGGGAAAGAATTTGGCACTGTGATGGAACATGTTTCAGATTGCAAATGCAAATACTTCTTCCAGTGACACTCTCAGACTCAAACTGAGCCTCAATTTTCTCCTTGAACAACAAATTAAAGTTTAAGATCCTGAAACAGCCAGTGTCCAAGCATAATCTTTACCTTTACAATTATTGCTTGCCAATCAATATGTGGCAGGATGCCCAGATTATGATAGTACTCATTTAGCCTTGTATAAGAGTAGGTGGAAAGATGGGGACTTGATTGGTTGGTGATACTGTATTTTAATCTTTGCCCACTGAACCAAAATAAATAGATCTCTTTTTTAAAAGTCTATTGTTTAATTCAACTGACTCATAAAGATAAATGACTTAAAGTAAATCACTTCCTGTTAACATGACTAGCTAACTCAGTGAGGATATAAAATAAATGTATATAAAGTTTGACTTCAAATGTAAGAAAATACATAGACAAATAATATGCTTAAAAATTTTAACAGCAATTGTCTGGTTAGAAAGTTTTAGAAACTGTTTTTTTGTTTTTTTAATTTATGTATTTTCCATGGTGAATATGAATTATTCAATTCAAATACGCATAATATTAATAAAATTCATAATTTCATATAAAAAATTTTAAATGGCCTTTGAGAGTATTGCTTGCTCTCTAACCCAATCGTACATCTTTGGTGCTATAGCTGTTTTATCAATATGTTGTTATTATAAAAATTGTTCTTTGGTCAAATTAATTTTGGAAATTAATGTATCAACATGTTTATTAATGTATAAACATATGGAAAGTACCTATTGTGCAGCAGACAATTAACAGACAACAAATTATAATTTTAATTATATATATTAGGATTTGTTCTTGAGGCTAGAGACATATTACTAATAAAACCTGAAACCCTGGGCCTCCCTGGTGTTGCAGTGGGTTAAGCAATGCACTATGAAGCAAACCTCAGCCACTGCAGCACGAGTTTGATCCCTGCCGCCAGCCAGGGAGGGGACCCACATGGCGCAGCAGACCTCTCCTGCCTCGGCCCGCTGCTGCCCTCAGCAGTGTGTTTCAGTCAATCTGCTTGTTCTGTTCCCCACTCTTGTCTGGTGAATCCTCTCACCTCCCGCGATTCTGGCCTGTACCCCCAGCTCTTGTATGCATAGATAAATAAATCTTTAAAAAAAAAAAAACTGAAACCTGCCCTTGAGGAACTCAGTCTAGTAAGGGAGCAGATGTATTAACATATCATATCATAACGCATATTAACATATCATAACGCAATACAATGCACGCTTTAAAGAGGTAAGAACAAATCAAGCCTACAGCATTCAATTTCTGAAACATTACAGGGTATTTTCCACTTTCATGGACAATCAATCTTAGTAAAAAGCAAAACTGTTCATTAAAATTTGAAAACATAAGTATAAGGCGATCTCACGCCCCCAAAACTCAGTTCTATTGTAAAACACATGTAAGTAGACCCCTGTACCGTGCTTGTATTTCTAAACACTTTTACAGTTTTCAAAGTGCTTTTTCATATACCTAATCCTCATAATCCAAAAAGAAGTAAGGCAAATGGTCCCCGATTTACAGTCAAGGAAAAATAAGACTTATTCCCAAAGCAAATTCCTGATATCCAGAATCTGACTCAGGTGATAATTCTTTTATAGAAGACATAAAATAGTACACATTAAGCATTTTGATTTATATACCAACCCTGGTATAATCACTCTATATACATATAATGATCAATATTTCAATCTTAGAATGGTTGTATCTGGTTTATATGAAATTTTAGGAATTTACAATTAAGGGAACAGAGAATTAGTCCAAAAGTTAGCATTAGGCTAACAGAGAAACTGATTGCTGTTATCAGGGTCTAAGGTGAAAATAAAAAGCAAGTAAGGAAGTGACTCCCTGTAGTCTATTGTTTTTCAGAAACTTAGTCTCTTGAATTATGAAGTATTTTTTTTAGTAAATATCTCCTCTATCACTCAGGATTTAACTATATTATCTGGTGCACATACTCAACAAAAGCACTAATAATATAGGAACTTACTATAGCACTTTAGGACCAATGCAGAGATAAACAGATTTTGGGCCTGTGGATATTTAACAAGATTCTCATGAAAGGTTCAATTACATCACTGAATATACTAACATTGATGCCACATTTACAAATAATGAGTAGAAATTTTTATCTAAAGAGTGAAAACAGAACAAATGAAATGATTTAATATCTAGAGAAAATATTTTTACAGAATTTCTAATAGTAAATGATAATATGAATTGTAGCTTATTCTGGCTTTAATACCTGTTGCACTGATCTAGTGCACATTCTTTTGTTGTCTTTCCTTTTTTTCCTTTCTAAAAAGCGTATAATTTCTTACCTCTAAGGAGTACTGGTAGTGTCACAAAATTTCGAAGGTTAACACATTTTCTTCTAAAATAAAATTTAGATTATCCATAATAGTTTAGATAGCTTATTTTAGAAGATCTAGTTTTGTTCATTTAGGATATTTTGAAAGTGCTTTCTCTCTTTTTTAATCAGTTAACACAAATACAGCTTGTCCTGCCTATTCCCAGAGTAACACGGACATCATGTTGCCTCTATAGCAACAACTTAAATACTGAAAGTTAGGTTTTGGCTTTAACACCTTAGTAATCAGATGTCATTCTATAGTTCGATTATGTATCTGTTAAAATACAGATAAACTAAACAAGCGATAACATGGCATTTGGCTGGTGACCCCTTAAAACCTTTGCTGATTTTCACGAGTAGGAGACTAAGAGACCTACTGAAGTCACTCTTTAAAACTACACTTGGCTGATAAAATTATGCAGATTATACAGAAGAATGATAATCTATTTCTGTGATATTTCAAACCTTATTCCTGTCCAATTCTTACCAGAAAAAGAGTTAAGATACTAAATCAAGTTTTAGACTGAAAATGTGGAATTTACCTGAAATTTCAAGTATTAGACTGCAAATTCCAAGCAATTTTAACCTAGTTTAACATTTATCTCTGAAGAACCGTTAAAACTGATTGAAATAATACCATTTTATAACATTCTATACATCACGTTGAAATAAAATAGACACTAAGAGGCTAAGGTTTGGCCTGCTGTCTGGGAAATAAGAGGGTGAATTATCGAGGCTCCATCAAGCCATTTTTCTAAAATAGGAATATTTTTCTTGAAATCATACTTTCCTGTCATAAACTAAATCTATTTTTTGTCTTTGGATATCCACACGCCATAGCTGGGTACAGGGTGGGGTTAAAAAAACAGGTGCAAGGTTTGCATCCCTGGGAAGACGCTTCAGTTTCTGTCCCAATTCAGCCCAAACTCATAATTGTGACCTTGGGAAATGTCCCCGCTCTGGGACTCGGTTTCCCTTTCTTCTCAATTATCAGTGCTCACAGTGGGAACTGGGGGTGCGGGGGAGGGGGGGCGTCCCTCAGAGGCTGCAGACATCAGGCTGCAGCAAGCTCCAGGTTCACGCATGTCCTCAGACCTGGAAGCTCATCGTACGGATCTCCCCACAAGCTCAGTCACTGGCTCGCTCCGAGCAGTTAGTTCCCAGTTCTCTGGCGAAGGACCCCTGGCTCTGCCCGGCCAACTCCCCTTGTGCCTCGCTGACAGGAAGGGAGCTTGCGATCATCCTTCCATCTGTCCAGAAACGCTCCCTCTCCCTAGTCTTAATCCCGTCCCTCCTAACTTGAGAGAACCCCTGACACAGATGCATTCGAGAGATCTCCACCTTGGCTCCTGTCTCAAGACCCCTTTCCTTCCCCCTGGAGACCTCCCCTTCACATCGCCTTCACCTCCCGGGAAGCCCTCTATTCACACACTCCCATCCTTCCTTGAACTCTCACCCTATTCCCCCCCTCCCCCCCCCCCCCCGTCTGCCTTTCGTGGAGCGCCAACAATTCTCAGCTCTAGTGGAGAAAAATTTTTAAAAAGCCTCCCCCACCTCCGCCATTGGGTTCTGAGGACCCTTTCTCACCTCCACGGTGAGATATGTGTTTACAGAGGAATCGCTGCTTCTTTCTCTGGTGCAACAAGGTCGGGTATTTGAGCAACAAGAACGAAGTCACCAAGTACCCTCCAAGGGTGGAGAGAAGGTAAAGAGCCGCGGTGGACGACATATCAGTCACCATACGAAAAATCTCCCACCTCCCGGCCTTCTGAACTCTGCTTTGGCGGTGGCAACGGCTGCTGCGGCGGCGGCTCGAGATCTACTCGCCCCCAGCTGGTGGCAGCGGTGCAGCGCACTTGTCCGCGCCGGCCCACCACGCAGGCGCAGCCGGACCTTAACGCCCGAGCTGAGCAACAAAGGGGCTCCGGTACGCAGGCGCGCTGGGCTGCTATGGAGGAACCTGTCGAGCTCCTGTAGAGAGCTTTTGTCACCTAGCTTTGTGGTCAGAACCGTGGGGCTTCAAAGCGCCTCCAAAGGGATAACGCCTGTCAGCTTGTCAATGCCTCCACCATCACTCAGGGAGAAGAGGCTATTCAAGAATAGCCTTCAGTGAGGCCTGACATAATTAAAAAAGCCACATTGAAAAGAAAGGATTCTGTGGCTTGCTTTAGCCCCTATTCTAGGAAGCACAAAGAGAACTGTTCCCTATGGAGGTAATACTGAACAATAAACCCATCCTTTGTCTAGTCCAGAGAGAAATTTCCCTATAGTCACACATACTACAAAATATAGTCATTGATTAAGCAAATAGTTGATGGACAGTTTTCTCTTTCTTTTCACTGTGAAAATGCAAATCTCATGCCAGAACTATTTGTTGACTTAGAAGACCATTTAAATTAAGGTTGATTAGGTTACAGTTATCGCTTAAAAGTCTTAAAAGCAATGTTAGAGAAACAAGCTGTTTGGGAGAGTAAAATCAATTAGCAATGTTAAGGAATTTGGTATTTGAAAAACATTGTCTTGCTAAGGACTAAGGCAAGTATCTGTATAGGGCTGTCAACTACATTGTATTGATCACCTGATATGCAGAGTTTTGTTCCTTTTTCCCAAATCTCAGCAGATAGCAAGTTTTCTTAAATTTGGCAACTTCTATTTATAATGAGTAAAACATGTATATGATAAATATTACCTGGAGAAAATCTACATAACTAAGAATATTTAACTATCAAATATAGACACCCATGGCTTAGCAGATAGAGATCTGAACTCAGAACCACAGTTACAGTTATACCATGTACAAGTTGAATGACTCTGGGCTTATCACTCACTTAGTTTAAGCCTCAGTTCCACATCTGTATAATGGGTATAATAAAATCTAACCTCATAAAAGTATTTTGAGGATCTAATGAAAATTATCCCAGATAAATGAAGCATTGTCATATTAATGGGAATATAGTCTCAATGATATTGCAAAGTTTATTAGATAATCCAAGTGAGGATTCAAACCCAGGAAGCAGTTCACAGATTTTACTCTGGTCTAATAAACACAAGTTGAATTCAATTTATGTAGGTAGGAACACAGAGTCATTGACATTAAGAAGGTGATTATTCCTGGTAGGAGGCTTTTAGTTCTAAAATGTCCATGCCTAAAGATGTGTTGATGCTAGAAGAAGGCACTGCAGAATTTAGTCGCTTACTTTTTAAAAAAAATATTTTAAAAAGATTTATTTATGCATACAAGAGCTGGGATACAGGTCAGAGTCACGGGAGGTCAGAGGATTCACCAGAGAGTAAAGGGAGCAGAACAGGCAGATCAACTGAGATACACTGCTGAGGGGAGCAGTGGTTAAGGCAGTAAGAGGTCTGCTGGGCCATGTGGGGGACCCTGGAGGTCGAACTGGCACTGCTGTGCAACAGATGCTTCACAGTGCAGGCGCTCAACCTGCTGCACACTAGGGAGCCCCTTAATCTCTTACTTTTAAAAGAATGCATTGCAGATAATGTGGTTGGGTACCCACAATGACTGATGTTATTACAAGGTCACACGGTCAATTTATTTTTTTAAAAATTTTTTAAAGGTTTATTTATTTATGCACACAAAAGCAGGGATACAGGCCAGGCGTGGGGGTGGTGAGAGGATCCATCAGAGACAAAGTGGGGAGCAGAACAGGCAGACTGACTGAAACAGCAGCACAACATGGGCGAGGCAGGAGAGGTCTGCTGTGCAATGTGGGTCCCCTCCCTGGCAGAGGCAGGGATCAAACTTGTGCTGCAGTAGCTGCAGTCCACCTCATAGTGTGTTGCTCAACCCATTGCACCACCAAGGAAGCCCCAAAGTCAATTTATTTTAAGGAGTTGGAGAAAACGGCACTAAGGGAATTCCCACATAAAAATGTCCTTTAAAGCTTACCAGAAGTAGTAGATCTGGGAAGCAGTAATGTGAAAAGAACACTGACTTCTAGTCCAATGATTTCTTAGCTTCATTTAAACCTATCTATAATTGCATTACCCAGATCATTAATGCTGTAGTTATCCCCATTTTACAGATCAGTAAGCTGAAACTTTAGATATAATCTCATGTTAGGAGATGCAATAGATTATGCTCTTAAGACACCAACCCAATATATTGCTGTGCCAATTTAGGCCAATAAATGTCAGTAAAAGTTTTGAAAATTAAACATAAACTATTAGTTGGCTTTTATGCAAGAGTATAAATGTTCCAAAAACTGAGTGCTGTTCCTATTTACCTTATCTTAGAAGAGGTGCTAAGTTGTGGAAGACAGAACTGAAATATGGAAATGCCATTTTTCACCTATTCTTAGCAATTTTTCATACTTGTAATTTTTCATACTTGTAATGCCATACAATTGCCTGTGGACTCTGTGCTGCACACTATATCCTTGTGATTTAATGATTTGAAATTTGGAAGAGTGCTTTATAAAAAGCATAAACAGACGAAAACTAAACCTAGGACACTCCCTGGTGGCGCAATGGGTTAAGCAACGCACTATGATGTGAACCCCAGCCACTGCAGCACAAGTTTGATCCCTGCCACAGGACAGCCTGGGAGGTGACTCACATGGCATAGCAGAACTCTCCTGCTTCGCCCACTGCTCTCCTCAGCACTGTATTTCAGTTAATCTGCCTGTTCTGTTCCCCACTCTGTCTCTGGTGAATTCTCTCACCTCCCACAACTCTGGCCTATACCCCAGCTCTTGTATGCATAAATAAATAAATCTTTTTTTAAAAAAAGTAAATTTAATTATCCAAAATTTATTGATGTGTACCTTTATATGGAGAGTTACATATACTCTTTTAATCTTTACAATCTTTTGTGATAAATAGAAACTCTCATTAATGTATTAGAGAAAATAGTACTCAAGGATTAAGTAAATTGCCCAGGTTTCTTAAGTGCTGGAGTCAGTATTTTTTTTTTGTTCCAATCTACTATAATACTATTTTATGCAAAAGAAAATATGAGACAAGAGATGGTATATAGGAACATAAAGATTTAATGGTTTTAGGGAGAACATTGATACTTTTAAAGGAAACTAGGGTGTTTTGGGGGTATCTTACCTAATTTTGCTGACATTAAAAATGGATCCATTCACTCTAAGACCAGAATCAACTAATATCTTTTCATTATAGAAAGAAATTCAATCTGCATCTGTCTACTCTGTCTTCCCTGGTAACTTCTTGAACTGATCTTCCCTTTCCCCATAGTCCCCAAAGTCCTCCTGCCTTAGCTAAGCTTTTTAAGATGACATCCACAGCCATGTTAGTTATGCTGTGTCTCCTCCATGTATATGAAGGTATACACGTTATTATTAAACTTCTTTTTTGGCTTTTCTATTTTAAAAAAGGCAAAATAATCAGAGGAACTGACAAGTTTTCATTCTTATTTTCAAAGAAAGAACATAGGAAAAGTACAACTTCTGAAATCACAGTTCTCAATTTAAATCCTGACTTTGCTACCTTCTAGTTATGTGACCTTGAACAAATTATTTAATCATTTCAGGATTTAACTTACTGATCAATAGAATGAGGTATTTATCTTGTAGTTCCTTGAGGATTAGAGACAATGTATGCAAGGTGCTGAGTAAGAATGAATAATAAGAATATAGATTAATTTTCATATTGGCTCACATTCTCCTTTTCCTAATCAAACTATAGTAAAATGGGCGTAAACACACTCATTAAATTACTCTAAAGTGGCTGCCAGTCACATTCTCCCTATATATTTTATTTATTTAAATGAAATTTTATTGACTAACCACTGGTTTACAAGAATAAAAACTTCCAGAGTAGAGTTTCATACTGAGAGATGTGAATATGCTTCACCACCAAAGTTCTATTGCCTTTTACACGATCATATTGGCCCCCTAGGCCCTTTTCTTCCACTCTCCCACTCTCCTCTCCCTTCTGTCCTGGTAACCACCATATTTTTCAGTTTCCCTATATATTTTATTTTTTTTTTAAAGATTTATTTATTTATGTGTACAAGCACTGGGGTACAGGCCAGAGGTGTGTGGGGGGTGAGAGGATTCATCACAGAGAGCTGGAGCAGAACAGGCAGATCAACGGAAGTACACTGCTGAGGGGAGCAGCGGGCACAGCAGGAGAGGTCTGCCGCGCCATGTGGGTCCCCTCCCTGGCCGGCAGCAGGGATCGAACTCGTGCTGCAGTGGCTTTGGTTTGCTTCATAGTGTGTCGCTTAACCCACTGCGCCACCGGGGAGGCCCTTCCCTATATATTTTAAAGTCAACACCTAAATAACTACTTTAAGGGGGTAACAAGATGTGGTAAATACTGTATTTCATATATATTCATATATTGGACTAAAACCTCCAATTCTATTTGCTCAACAGTTTTCAAAATCAACATGTCTAGGAAGATAGAATCAATTACAACAGAATTTTTCTATATTAATTTATTTTTCACTTATCTAACTGGTGATATAACTGTCACCATGTTGATGCTGGTGAACATTACTATAAATTGACAAACTATATCTATCATGTAGCAAATAGTTTCATATTACAGGAATTTTAAAGAATAAACTGTGTAGTAAATCCTGGACTTAAAAGTTTTAGTTAGAACCACACTTTAGTTCAGATAAAATTCAGATTCAAAATACAGTATCCCACCAATCTGAGAATAAGAGGGTCTTAACATCTTTAGGATGGAATTCAGGTATCAGAACTGTAAACCAGGGGCCTCCTGGTGGCGCAGTGGCTTGAGTACCGCACTGTGAAGCATTCATGGCTAGCAGTGCAAGTTCAATCCCCCTGCCAGGGAGGGGACCCACATGGCGCAGCAGACCTCTCCTGCCTCAACCCGCTGCTCCCCTCAGCAGTGTGTTTCAGTCCATCTGCCTGTTCTGCTCCCCACTCTGTCTCTGGTGGATCCTCTCACCTCCCGCAACTCTGGCATGTACCCCAACTCTTGTATGCATAAATAAATAAATATTTTAACAAAACCAAACCAGGACTGTAAACCAAATAACAAAACTTTTTATCAATTAATTCTAGATAATCTACTGGATCATCTTGTTTTGAAGATCATTTCAGGAGCAGCTTCTTAAGGAAAATTCCAGCTAAGTATCATTTTAGCAAAAACAAAGTTTTCACTCAGCATGAGCATGTAATACTCAGTTATGATAGAAACATTTTTATTATGGACAGTGAAGCAGAAATAAGAGAAAATAGAAGTATCTACGATGTATTTGATGTCCTTTTCTAGAATAACCAGTGCTCCTTAGGAAGTTGTAGTCCAACTTACAGTTAAGTATCAACAGTGTCATGAAATAGTGAACAATTTTTGTCCAAATACTGAACTCTTGTAAACAAAACACATTTTGGATTCAAGAAAACACAGTATACACATATCAAGAAACACCTATACACACCAAAAACAAAAATTAAAAAAAAAAAAGCAACCCAACTCAAGTATGTTACTTGAGCTTACTGTGTTACTGCTTTAAGAACCCCACGGAGCACCTTGTAACTCATTAACTGCACATTTTCCTTTGGAGGGAAACAAGGTCCTCTCTCAGTCACATATGCATAAGGAAATCTCAAAACCCAGAGGCCATCAGGTGGGAGAGTGATTTCTTGTTTTTCTGGGTAGAATACTGGACATGGTGGTGGGCCTGGCTGAACCTGAAAAACACAGGCAATATAATTATTTTTAATATTTTTCACTAAGAACACCTGAAAGAAAAAAAATCAATAAATCAAAGAGCTTATAAAATTAGTAGGGGCTAGTCCCATTTCTAACTCTAATCTGACTTTTCCTAACTCATATGCATATGTACATTATTGAGTCTCAAATATTATCCTGCTTTCCTACAGATCTTTAAGTTCAATTTCTGCCTCTGAGCCAAATGATGTGAACCAATGGTGTGAACTAATGAACACACCCACAATTCCTTTTCCAAGAAACAGAATACTAGATACAAAAGATATTTAAAATTAAGACCTGGGATGTGGAGAAAAAGGAACTCTACTACACTGCTGGTGGGAATGCAAACTGGTCCAACCACTGTGGAAAGTGGTGTGGAGGTTCCTCAAACTACTAAAAATGGAACTCCCATATGATCCAGCAATCCCACTCCTAGGAATTTACCCAAAGGACACAAAAACACTAATTCAGAAGGACACCTGTACACCTATGTTTATCGTGGCACTTTTTACAATAAGCTATGGAAACAACCCAAAGACCCAAAAATAGATGACTGGATCAAGAAGATGTGGTATATATATGTACTATGGAATATTATGCAGCAATCAAAAAAAGATAAACTCATGCAATTCACAGCAACATGGATGGAGCTAGAAGGGATTATGCTGAGCTAAATAAGCCAGAAAGTAAAGGAAAAATACCAGATGGTGTCACTTATAGGAGGAATGTAGAGGAAACAAACAAGGGACTAAGGGGAAAAAAATCAATTACAATAAAAAATCAAAATCAACAGACAACTATAAATCAGAGACATTCCCAAAGGGAGGAGAGAGAAGGAATAAAATGGGTGGGAAGAGCAGAAAGGACTATGGTGATGGTGCACAGGTGAATTGGTGATGGGAATTTCACAGGGATGAGAAATATGCAATGTACAAAAATGAAAAATAATGTAAACTATATATAAAATTAAAAATAAAGACCTGTTTGATGAAATAGTTTTATATATTATCCTGTACTTTTTCAAAAACAATTAAAACTAAGCATCAACATTTTCATTGTTTCGAGGACAGAAAAGGGTCATATTTCTTACCTGAGGCATAAGAATTATCTGCAAAGGAGCATCAGGAACCACAACAAAAAGCCTCATAAGTTGTGCATAATGTGGTTTTAGTCCTCTACCCTGAGATGATGACAGAATATATAAGGGCATATCACTGTTCAAGGCTTTTAAAGCTGATTCCTTTGGCCCACTTCCCATTACTTTCATTACTTTGTCAGGTCCTGAGCACATAAATCTTCGACCTCGAGAGTCTTCATATTCAAAGCCCACAAATGCTCGCGCTATGTCATCTCTCCGTCTTCCTCTTCCCATTACTACAGCACTTCTTTTTCCAGGAATAGCTTTATTTGGAGCAGGCCAAGAATTTGTGTCTAAATCTCCTTCATCTTCAGCTCTAGTCCTGATGACAATGTCCCATGGCATAAGGTAATTTGTCCCTGGAATGAAACCCTGTTGATCCAAACCTGTATGAAAGTTATAAAACTTAGCAGGACCTAATTTAACCAAAGACCAGCTGGAAAATTTGGGTAGAAGGCCCTTAGGGCAATTTGAATGTAGCATGCCTGGGAGATACTCAACTGTGGATGCCTGTCTATCAACTAAATTTGGTCTTTTTTCAGTTTTTGCTTCTCCTTGACCATGAACTTCTGGATTATCTCCTCCTGCTTGAGGATCAGCCGGGTAAGTACCTAAACTATCTGTGGATTGGCCTAAACTCAAAGCTAAACTCAAGCTTGTGCTCTCTCCTTGAGTTTGAGGTTCTTTTTCTTTAAGTTTATCAACATCTGCATCTGGAGGGGCAGGGGAAGATTCATTTTTGGCAGGAGCAGGATCTGGAGTACTTGGTTCAAATACTGGGAAGTTGATATGATCCAATTTTCCACAACATTTTTCTTCCAGAAGCTATAGCAAAACAAAAAACAAACAAACAAAAAACCCTGTGAAATTTTCACTTAAAACAGCACATTCTGGGCCTCCCTGGTGGTGCAGTGGGTTAAGCAACGCACTGGGAAGCAAACCGCAGCCACTGCAGCATGAGTTCGATCCCTGCCGCAGCCAAGGAGGGATCATGGGGCAGCAGACCTCTCCTGCCTCGCCTGCTGCTCTCCTCAGCAGTGTGTTTCAGTAGATCTGCCTGTTCTGCTCCCTGCTCTGTCTCTGGTGAATCATCTCACCTCCCCCCCCACACACCTCTGGCCTGTACCCCAGCTCTTGTATGCATAAATAAATAAATATTTTTTAAAAAACCAAAATAGCACATTCTTCACAATTATTGACTACATGGTCAACAGTGAATGGGTAAGCAAATAAGTGCATATATTCCTATTTACATATCGCATTGTAGTCACATTTGCTTTTCTAGATATTTTGCTTCTGAAAATACATATTTTACTCAGATGATAAATAAAAAAGGAGGAGGAAGAAACCATTCACAGTTTACCTGATAAAAGTCATAGTTAGCTGCCTTGATATCAAAGGGATCATCTCGGGGTGCTTGTTTTCTCCCACAGTTACAGGTACCAGTAGATCGAGCTCTGCTATTGTGATATAGCACAGGAGGATTTCTATCAGCCTCTGGTTTTTCTCCTGGGATATGTAAGCCACTATTAATTTAACACATACAATGCAGAATCAAATTTATTAACTCACAAATTTTTTCAAATGGTTTAGAGATGAGGGGAAAAACACACACACACATCCAAAACACAAAGCCCTGACTGAAGATATAGCAGAAGCAGCAACTGAAAATATACAAAATAATCTATATTTTTAATCTAAAGTTTTAGGGTTTCTAAGTAAATTTTACCATTACCATGGTGATCTAACATTTCATTACATTCATTTCAGTTCAACAAAAACTCTAAGATAAAAATGTTAATATGAAATTTCTGAAAATTTGTGGGTTTTATATAATAGTTATTTAATAGTTCTCATTTACCAATCACCTGTAGTTTGTTTTTTAAATACAAGAAAACAAGTAGTAGTTATAGTTGATGTTTTCTTTTTACAGCAGGAGAGAAAACTTAATTCTGAAGCACTTAAATTTCTGTAGAGCTCTTTTTAAAATATTACCATATGGGCCCGCCCTGGTGGCACAGTGGGATAAGCAATGCGCTATGAAGCAGGCCGCAGCCACTGCAACACAAGTTTGATCCCTGCCGCTGGCCAGGGAGGAGACCCACATGGCGCAGCAGACCTCTCCTGCCTTGCCCGCTGCTCCCCTCAGCAATGTGTTTCTGTCAGTCTGCCTGTTCTGCATCCTGCTCTGTCTGGTGGATTCTCTCACCACCCACACCTCTGGCCTATACCCCAGTGCTTGTATGCATAAATAAAATAAAATTAAAAACAAAATAAAATATTACCAAATAATGAACTCTCTTAAAACAAAATAGAAACACAGCTCAAAGTTTTGATTTTGAAATGGTGATAAAATTTTAGTTACCTGGTTTAGGTAATGAGTGAAATTTATGTACACAGTGTTGGTCAGTTAAACTCCTCTCCTCACAGAGTTGATGACCATTGCTCCAAAACTTGTAGCAGTCCTCGTGTAACTGCATGGCATATTTGTGAAAGGCTGGACCCCTTGCATGTTGACTGTATACTCGAAGAGCCTGGGCCAGCTGGTTCTTATGGACAGTCATTGTGTAATTATGAGGCAAATTTGACTGATAGGCACTATGAGCCATGGGTAAAGCTTTTTGGCACCGGTTCTCTGAAAATTTTGTGTCGATATCCAAAAACCCTTCCAACACTTTAATACTGCTTAAAATCTTTGAGGTTAGTTCCCCAGTGGGAGAGCCCAAGTCTTCCTCTTTCCCATCAATAGCTACTTCATACAGTTTTGAAGCTGCTGAGATCCACTTCTGGTAAGTGGGAAGTTCAAAATGGGAAGGCTGTGGGTTCCTGCCCACACTATCATCAAAACCTTTCTTGCTTAGGACTAGCTCCACGTGCTGCCACAGGAACTCTCGAAGAGTGAAATCTACTAGCTGCCCTGAAGAACTGGAACTGCTGCTGTCAATGTGGAAAGAAAGTTGTTGTCGGCTGTGCTGCCTCATCACCTGGTAACGCCTGGGCCCAGAAAGGGGTGCGGGCACCAGCAAAGATTCTGGGTCCTTCACAGTACAGTGACTTCTGAGTTGGTCCAGTAACATGCCCACTGGGTCCTCCTCTTGGCTTCCAGGAACTATGTACACAAAAGCTTGGTTGGCAGGTACAGTAAAGAGGCAGTTGATACTCTGATTAGTCAAAACACGACTCTTCCGGAAGATTCTATAGATCTGGTCCTCCAAGGCATGCTGCAGTCTCCTCTTGGGAGAATGCTTCTTGGGCTTTTCTGGATGAGCTGGGTCTTGGTTCCGAGGGGGTTCCACCTTGAGGGCCCCATTGAGTTGAAAAAGGAAAAGGAGTCTAGGTGGACAGGGTCGGCAGTTTAGTTTCCAGTCTTTGCCAACTGGACAATCCTTAATGGCTGTTTTGAGGAGGGGCAGTACTTTCTGTCTCAGTCCATCCAAGGCTCTGAATACTCGATCATAAGTGATGTCAAAGGAACAAGTGGGATGTACCAGAAGCAGTATGTGACAGACGGAGAAAAGATAAAGGAGACTGAGGCACTGCAGTTTCTCCTGATGCTTCCAGAACTCGTGAGCTTCTGCATGTGGTAAAGAGAGGCCACCTCCAGCTTCCCCACTCTGAAGGGCCCGACAAGCTCGCAGGAGCTGGGAATTGTCACAGATGGAAGTGAGAAGAAGATAAAGAACTTTACTTTCTTGGTTGTAATAGGCCTGCAAAAGGCTGTAGTCTTGGGAGCCTGAATCAGTTCGATTACCTTCAGCGGCAGCTACACCTCCCCGAACTGGATCTCCGGCCCCGGCCCCAGCGTCCCCGGCTCCACCAGCCTCCCCGACTGACCCAGTCTCGGTCCTGACACGAGGCTCTAGATCCCCAGGATCTTGATGGCGAAAGAGGGGAAAGACCTGCCGGTCGCACACGGTGTTCACAAGTGAGAACTTCTCGGAATTCAGTCGCAGAGCCGTCTTGCCAAAGATTCCCACCACGCAGATCTCATCCTCTCGCCAAGGAGGCTCCGGCCCGCCAGCCGAGCTCCCGCCACCCTCAGTAGGGGATCCCTCGGGACTTTCAGTGCCAGTCCACGCTGAAGCTCCCATTAGAAGCTCTCGCAAACTGACAGGACCCGCCATGGTGTAGATACTCGCTAAAGTCCTTCCGGTCCGCCCTATAAACCCAACCGGCTTTCGTCCACTTTTGAAGTCCTTCCTCTGTTTCTTCCTGCTTTCCTCTGGCTTTAGGTTCCGCCCCGAGCTCTTTCTCTTCCAGTTTTCTATCGTCCCATGCCACACCCGATTTAAGATTTTCTTTGTTGTGATACCATAGAAACCGAGATAACGAAAAGACTACTGGAAGCATTTCAAGGAATACAGAAAGCACTGCAAAAGGGGGAATGTTAGGTGACTTCCAAAGTAGAAAGGTAGGTCAGTTTAAACTCTGAAACCTTGCTACGCTAGACGTATCAATAGATTGCAGACCGAAAAAGAAGACGCTTCTTAGACATGCAGACTCTCAGACCCCAACTTAAAGCCTCTAGTAAGACATGCATTTCAACTAAATCTTAGCGAGTTTCACATGCTTCACTGTAAGAAACACTAACACCATTTTAGAAACATCTTGCAAAATGAACAATTTCCCTTCTATTCACAAAGAAATATAATTCCTTCACATCAATGTGAAAAGAAAGTCACTACTTAGGGAGTACGATAATCTTTCAATTTTTTTCCAGGTTAAGGGGAATGTATACCAAAACATTAAATATATGCCAAAATGTTTAAAATGTGTTTCCCTTTTAATTCTTTACTCCCTTTTATTCATTTTTTTCCTTAAAAAATAAGTGGGTTTTGGTTCACAGCAAAATAGAGAAGAAAATTTCCACATACCTTCTGCCCCCAAACACACAGCCTACCCTATTATCAAACCTGCTGCAGAGTGGTTTATTTATCACAATCTATGAGCCCACTTTGATCCATCTTTGATGCATCATTATCACACCCAAATCAGTTTACATTAGGGTTAATTCTTGATGTTGCACTTTCTATGGATTTGGACAAATGTATAATGACACACATCTGCCACTATGGTGTCATGTAAAATAGTTTCACTACCCTAAATATATGCTGTGCTCCTCTTCATGCGTCTTTTCCTGCTAGTTCCTGGAAACCGTTGATCTTTTCATTGTTTCCATAGCGTTCCCATTTCCAAAATGCCACATAGCCTTTTCAGAGTGGTTTCTTCCACTTAGAAATATGCATTTAAGTTTCCTTCAGGTCTCTTTATCCCCCGCCCCTCACCTTCCTTCTTAATAGCTTTATTAGGAAAAAGATAGGAGAAAGTGCCTGCACAGACACAAGAAGACAGAAAGAGCAGCCACTGCAGGTCTTTTCATGATTTGACAGCTCATTTCTTTTTCTTGCTGAATAGTATTCCATTACCTGGATGTACTGCAGTTTATTCATTCACCTACTGAAGGATATCTTTGTTGCTACCCAGTTTTGGCAATTATGAATAAACTTGCTACATAATTTATGTGCAGGTTTTTTGGGGGTGAACACTTCCTTTTATTATTATATCTATTTTCTAATTTTTCTATGATGAACACATATCAATTTGTAGTAATATTAAAAAAAACCTTCCTTGAAATGTGGGGGGAAGTCTTAACTCAATATTTTATTTAGTTGATTGGAAGTTTGAATGGTGAGATTTCTTTTTTGAAAGACTTTAAAGTAGAAATTAAATAATTTATGTTTAATGAGTTGTTACATGGAATGCCAAATAATGATAAAATAAAATAATGACACAGCATATTACTCTTCGTATGACTCTGTGTTAAATTCTTATCAAGAATAATTTTATTTATATGTGGAGTCTAAAAGAACCTAACTCATAGAAACAGAGAACACATTGGTGGTTGCCAGAAATAGGGGAGGTGGGTAAATAGGTAAAGGTGATCAAAAAGTACAAAATTCCACTTATAAATAAGTCTGGGTATGTAATGTACAGCATGATGGACCACACTTAACAATACTGTATTGTATATTCTAAAGTTGCTAAGAGAGTAGATTTTAAGAGTTGTCGTCACAATAAATTTGTAACTTTATGAGGTGACAGATATTAACTAAAATTATGGTAATTGTTTTACGACCTGGTTGAAAAAAAATGTGGTTGTCCACTTTAAATTAATAAAATATTATATATCAATAAAAATGGATCTGAGATCCAGTTGTATATCAGTCAATCTGCCTATTCTGTTCCCCACTCTCTCTGGTGAATACTCTCACCCATTGCACTTCTGGCCTACACCCCAGTTCTTGTATGCATAAATAAATCCTTAAAAAATAAGTCTAATATACGTACAAGTTTGAGAATATTCATAATGGCATGTATGGTTTATAATAGACAAAAACTAGAAACAACTCCACTGTCCACTAACAATAAAATACATTCTATGTTCATTAAAGAACTATTTACAATAGCCAAATTAGGAAAAAACCCAAGTGCCCAATGATAGATGAATGGATAAAGATGTGGCATATATACACAGTGAAATATTTCTCAGCTATAAGAAAAGATAAAACCCTGCCATTTGGGACAAACTGCATGAAACTAGCAATTATGCTAAGCAAAATAAATCAGGAGAAAGGTAATTACTGATGATTCCATTCATCTGAAATATAAAGAAACAGACAAAACTAAACCCAACAAACCCTGGAAAACTGACTTTAGAACTGAGGCGATCAGGATGGGAAGCAAAGGGCAGAGAGAACCCAGTATAATATGGGGCAGATTAGTGGTGCTCTGATAGTGGCATGGTGTGGTATTACACATCTGAAGATATGAGCCTGTACCCCTTTTTTTTAATACAGCATTTATTTACAGTATTGTAAACCAATGTTAGCTCAATAAAAAAATAATTTTTTTTAAAAAAAAGAAAAATAATGATAGAATGAATAACCATATTTTTCATATCAAAAATGATGTAGGGCCTCCTTGGTGGTGCAGAGGATGGAGCACCGTACAGCAATGTGAAGCATCTGCAGCACAGCAGCATGAGTTCGATCCCCACCCAGGCAGGGGACCCACATGGCACAGCAGACCTCTCCTGCCTCGCCCGCTGCTCCCCTCAGCAGTGTATTTCAGTCAACCTAACTGTGCTGCTCCCCATTCTGTCTCTGGTGAATCCTCTCACCTCCCGCCACTCTGGCCTGTATCTCAGCTCTTGTATGCATAAATAAATAAATATTTTTAAAAACATATCTAACACTACACCAACTGGGTGAATCTTTAAAATGAATGTTGAAAGAAGTCAGAAATACATATAATGTATAATTTTATTTATATAGAGTTCAAAAGCAAGCAAAACCAATCATAGCATTAAGGGATATCTACTTAAGAGGGTAAAAGTAAAGAAACAAACAGATCAGCAGTTACTTCTTGAGGAAAGAGACTACAGAATGGGAGGGAAGAGGCAGGGCTTCTAAAGACACTTCCTTGGTGGTTGCATGAGTTACTCATGATATCATAAAGGTTATACATCTATGTTTTATACAGCTTTCTGTATATATTTCCAGTAAAAAATATAAGCAAAAAGAAAAACCAAAAGTTGTTTTTATTTCTCTTTAAAACAATCAGATGCACTTGAATTGTTTTTATTCTCTGGTTGTCATTCAGGCTTAAACACTGGAAATAAATGATCAAATATAGTTTAATAAAACCATAGCATGATAGGAATCTCAAACGGATATAAAATTTGACATAAAAATTAATAAAAAGATACTAGGTAGAACACAGGTTAATACTGATACAATGGCAATAGCAGCTTTATGTATGTTTAACTATAGGATTTCTATAGTATCTTTTAAAAGAAACTTCACTGAACAAGAATGATCACATCATTTAAATTAAATTTATACAGTATATGGTGGCTTACTAATATAAACACTTTAAATATCCTATAAAAATATTCTGTTACAAATACTCAGCTAATTTATTCTCAGCAATCATTCCCTTTATTCATACATAATTAAAAATAGATAGCAGGTTCTTTAAAACTTTTATTAGAAGCAGATATGTAGCTTCATTTTCATCCATTAAATGTGTTGTAAACATAACCATGGATCTCCTGAAAACAAGATAATGTCTCCAAGTCTGCTTTCCAGATTGGTGACTTTCCATAATGCTCTGTTTGGTGTCTAAAGCAGTATTATCTGTGGAGATGTCGATATTTCTGGGAAATTACTAAATTGTTTTTGTTTTATTTTTTTTTAATTTTTGCAGAGAAGAACTGAGGTGTAGGCCAGAGGGTGGGTGGTGGCAGGGAGGTGTGTGTAGGAGAATTCACCAGAGACAGAGTCAGGGGCAGAACAGGCAGATTTACTGAAAGACACTGCTGAGGGGAACAGTGGGCAAGAAAGGAAAGATCTGCTGCACTATGTGGATTAGCTTCCTGGCTGGGGATTGAAATCAGGCCATAGCGATGATAGTGCTGAAACTTAACCCCTAGGCCACCAGGGAGGCCCTAAAAATATATTTTTAGCCTAAGCTAACCAGGGATATTTCAAGGATACCATCTAGATATCATCTGTCTCATATGAAGCCAGAAAGTTTAGTTAAGCTCTAAAAACTGTTTCCTAACAACAAGATACTGCAATCCCTATTCTTGGAATTGCAGGGGGAGTTAACAGCATCAAAGATAATTCTACACTCAGTCTCACCCTAATAAGAGTGATGGGAATCCTAACAAGTAATAGTAGTACTCAGTGCTAGGTAGACATGTCTGACAAAATGAGTGCTCCCAGAAATAGCAGGGGATTGACAGGATTATGAAATTAAATATAGGATGCCTACTTAAATTTGAATTTCAGATAAAAAAATGGACATCTTTTAAAGTATAAATATGTCCCATGGAGTAGTTTGGACATACTAATGCTAAAAAAACAAAAAATTATTCATTGTTTAATGTGGGTATATTTATACCTGCAAATTATTGTTGTTTAACCGAAATGCAAATTTGACTGGGTGTCATGTACTTGTATATTTACTAACTCTGGCAATTCTGGACTGGCAAGAAAGTACAAAATCCAGTGATGTATGCATTATTGCTGTTTCTGAATTGACAGGTTGGCAAGGACAAGAATCAGGTCCCATAGTAAACCTACTTACGAACCTCAGCGAATCAGGCATAGAACACTGTGGAAAATACAGGGTTTATGTTGAGTTCTTTATAAAACCTGTATTTAGCTTCAAGAATGTAGGCAGCAAATTCCCAAGTAGGGAATATTTCTGACTTCAGTGAACCAGATATAACTACCTACCTAAAATATTAGAAATGATACATTCTAAGGTCTCAATGAAGCTTTTGCTTCAAATTCTTTCGTAAATAGTTGGGTTGGATAGGGGATAATCTTCTTAATTGTGGTGAACAGAAATCAAATATGGAGGGTCTTTTTTATTGATCAAATCTATAGCACTTAATGAATACATAAGCTTTGTAAACTGAAATACTTTTCTTCTGAATTACCCACGAATAGCCAAGATGAATGGGAACAACATTATTTTCTTAATGAGATAAATGTACACACAGAGTACAAATTAGAATTATCCAGTTAAATTTGAACGACCTCTCCAATTCAAATTGGGTAATTGCAGGTTAACCATCAATTTTTTTCATCTCTTTAATTCTTCAAATGTAATGATATATTTATATATTTATTTATACATACCATACTAATTTAAAAAAGGATTATCAATATTTTATGTATCATCAAATGGACTCCAGCAGTGTTGGCATCAGTCTTACTGGTCAAAGTTGCTTGTAGAGAGTGGCAGAGTTTGAGTTGGACTTCTAGGATGAGCCAGCTATTAAAAAAAAAAGTATCAATTATAATGTGTATTATGTTCCTGTACCAAACATACCTCTTTTACTTCCTTATTATTAGAACCCAGATTTTGTGTAGGGCAGCAGTATATCCAGAGTCTACACATCACTTTCTCCAACATCCCTGGAATAACCAGAGGTTCATGGCTAACTACCTGTTTAATAAAATGAGAAGTATTTTGCTAGCACACATTTTTGTCCTTTGCCCTTTTCCTTCTCTTGCCTAGAGTATAAATATGAGCCTTTATGATATATAGTCATTCTGGACTACGAGGATAAAAGCTGCATATAAAGAATGGGATTATATGGTAAAGCTGCTACCAGTTATGGACAGCCTACTTCCCAAGGAAATATATAAGTTAAAAAAAAAAACCCTAGTTGGTTAAATACTATAGTCAGATTTCTGTAGTCAAATGGAAAGAAACTTATCTAACAATTATATAAGAATTAAAGAAAAAATAGAAACCTAAAAGCTAGGTGGGGAAAGTCATTCTATGTATAACAAGTTTATATTATCCCAATAAGTGGGTTTTTCTTTTTCTTAAAGATTTATTTATGCATACAAGAACAGTCTGGAGGTGTGGGCCAAGAGAGGATTCACTAGAGACAGAAAGGGGAACAGAACAAGCAGATCTGGGGCCTTCCCTGGTGGTGCAGTGGGTTAAGCTGGCCCAGCTGGCCAGAAAGCTAACTCACATAATGTAGCAGACCTCTCCTATATTGCCCACTGCTCTCTTTAGCAGTGTATTTCATTAGATCTGCTTGTTCTTTTTTTTTTTTTTTTTTTTAAAAGATTTGGGGGTGAGAGGATCCACCAGAAACAGAGTGGGGAGTAGAACAAGTGGATAAACTGAAATACAATGCTGAGGGGAGCAGCAGGCGAGGCAGGGGAGGTCTGCTGCGCCATGTGGGGCTCCTCTCTGGCTGGCGGCAGGGATCGAACTCGGGCTGCAGTGGCTGCAGTTTGCTTCATAGTGCATTGCTTAACCCATTGTGCCACTGGGGAGGCCCAGAAAGTGGCTATAAATTATAACTGTAAATAAATGATTTTGAAGAAAAGAAACCAAAATTTCTTTTTTTTTTTAAAGATTTATTTATACATATAAGCACTGGGGTACAGGCCAGAATTGTGGGGGGTGAGAGGATCTACCAGAGACAGAGTGGGGAGCAGAACAGGCAGATCTACTGAAATAACACTGCTGAGGGGAGAAGCTGGTGCAGCAGGAGAGGTCTGCCGCACCATGTAGGTCCCCTCCCTGGCCAGACTGCTTCTATGGCTACAGTTTGCTTCATAGTACGTTGCTCAACCCATTGCACTAACCAAGAAGGCCTCCAAAATTTCTTTTTCTAAAGGCTTACTTGAAACTTTTTCTTCAAGGCTCGGGTCATTACTGGGGTCAGTCCAGTTCCTGTTTCCATATTTTCTTTATTGGTAAGTGGTGTTCCACCTGGGCTTCTGCAAAGGTATTGAAGATATGAGGAACTGTGGTTTTTGTTTTGTTTTTTCCCTTTATTTATATATATTTGACATCAATTGTGGTCCCCATGGATTTCCCACCACCATTTCACCCATGTACATCAGTCCCTTGTGCTCTTTCTGCCCTACATCCATTTCCTCCCCACTGTTTTGTTTTGTTTTTAAAAAATATATCATTTATTTATTTTTCTGTAGAAGAACTGGGATGTAGGCCAGAGGTGCAGTGGTAGTGCGGGGGGAAGGAGGCGAGATGATTCACCAGAGACAGAGTGGATTTACTGAAATACACAGCTAAGGGTAGCATCTGGGGAGATAGGAGACGTCTACTGTACCATGGAGATTGAACTCAGGCCATAGCAGCCACTGAGACTTAACCCCCAGTTCACCAGGGAGACTCAAGGAGCTGTGTTTTATGCCAACTTGTCAAATGAATTTTAAAAGTATAAATAAACATAAGCATGTATTACCTCTCCACATCGACTTTCCTAAGAAGTTTCCGCAGATCTATTTGACTTTTACTAGGAGTACTAATAAAATAAAGATATAAAAGTTAGTTTACCAAATTTTGTTATATTCTCCAAAGTAAAACAGTCATTTCCACAGGCAACATGCTTGACATCAGTTCTATTTGTTACATTAAAAAGCAGCAGTAGATGCTGATAGGAGTATAACATGACACAATCATCCTAGTAGGTAATATTTCTTGAATTAGTAATTACTTGTAAAAGAACCCATCTTAGAGAAAACTCAGCTATGAATATAGATGATGAACAAGTATGTTCATGAAAGAGTTATAGAAATGAAAAATCATAAACAACTTAAATGTCTCAAAATAGGATTTTATCTATGAAATTTACATGTGAACTATATTGAAGGACTCAAAATAATGTTTAAACTAATTTTTAATAAGATGGAGAAAAGTTTATGACACATAAGTGAGAAAAGCTCTAACAATATCTACAATATGATCTTATGTAGATATATACACACATACACATATCACATTTCCTTGATTTTAAGACATGCCAGTTCTCATATTCTATTATTTCTGAAATCAGGCTGCCTTTAAAATAAAATATAAAATGTTTTTCGTAACTACCCATCTAAATAAGTATCTTCCTAGAAAAATACTAGAATAATCAATAGTATGTTAACAATGGCTGTTTCCAATGTTAGAATTATTTGGAAGATTTTTATTTTCTTTAAGTTTTTCTGTAGATTTCAGTTTTGCAATGAGTCTATGTAGCTGTTTGTTATATAATTCCCTGCCTGCTCCCCCTCCCCAATCACTCCTTTAAGTAGCAGTAGAGCATGACTTTGTGCAGTTCCTTACATTAAGACATTTGTAACTCGAGTTGATAACATTTTGGAGTTGGGTTTCAGGGTAACCTGTTGCAGGTCAGAGACAGTAACCAGTGGATTCCTTGCCTTCAGTGATGTTACAAGCTTTAACTGTAAAATGAGATGTTATTTAAAAAATATTTAAAACATTCAAAATGTAAACATCTAAAACCAATGAATATTTGAGTACTGAGTATGAGTAAGATCTATCCAGTGACTCACTACTTAATTTTTATTCAAAAATATATTTCTACCTGTTCAGACTAATAATGGCTGGTAGACAAAATTGCCTAATGAAATAAATATGGGAGCTATACATTTTGTTGTGGAGATCCAAAACTACCTAAATAAAATAATACCTTGAATGACTTGCATACATAAAACTTAATTTTTTTTTTTTCAAAAAGACAACCACGTTAAGAGCTAAAAACCATGTCAATTAACCATTTTATGATCAATGATATCTTACCTTATTCCTTTCATCAAAATTCTGTGTCTTCTTTAATTTCACAGCAAGTAAATCTTTAACTGTTATCTGCATTGGTGCATCATTCTTTAATGGCCTAGCCTTAAAATACATGGAAAGGTTAGAATTCACTCTGGAACCAGATATCAAGTCAGATTCAAATCTAATCTTTAAAGACATAAAAGTTAACTCTTCTTTACCCTAAGAACCTGTCACATTCTTTCAAATATACCAAGAATGGTCCATTCTTTTTTTTTTTTTTTTTCACTTTATAGATAGTGTTAAGAATGGTCCATTCTTAAGAAGCAAGTACCAATGCTAATTAAGGCTAAAAAGAAGTTATCAAAATGTAAACTTTGATAGTAAATAAGAGATGGACTAGTTCCCTAGAACTATGTATTTTCCTTAAGGGTCATTACATAAGACAGGAATTGAAGAGTTTTTCAAATCAAAATGAACTTTTGCCTGAACTACCTAAATAGATGCCCCAGTTCCCATAGGGCAAGAATATATGTTTGGAGAAGTATATCTTAGGGCAAATGTAACAATAGGCTCTGAATAGAAATTAGATATTTTAAGTCAAAAGTATCTGCAGTGAAAACTCAGATTTTTATAAAGGGTTGTGCCTATTAGTGATTCACAAATATTCTGGTCCCCTTGGCAGATAAGAAATTCTAATGAAGACTGGTTTTCCACACTAATAAAATTCTACCCTATATACCACAAACCCTTGTCCTCTGACTTCATTCACTAAGTCATTTTCTGTTCTTAATGTGGTTTCCCAGGGAGTTTATCCTTTCAGTAAAAGATAAGCTAAGAAGTCTACAGGAATCTTCCATCCTACTGGGTTTCATTTATTTAACCTTAAAAAAAAATCACTTTCATTTTTAAATCTTGTTTTTTTGACTTCTCAAAGGACTGAATTTTTAAAAACACAGTAACTGGCACAACTAAGGTATGGCAGGAGAACAAAATATAGTTTTCCTGTCAAAGCCCAGCCTTAAAAAGTCACCTGGCCTTATTTATATATTATACACTGACAAAAACAAATCTTTACTAGATTGCTTCCTACCTGAAGTGCTTTGGTGAGATTGGGTTTTCTGAGCAGCAAAGGTGCTATAGGTGCTGGAGGAGGAGGGAGAGGAGGAGGCGGAGGTGGTGGAGGGGGAGGTGGAGGAGGAGGAAGAAGGCAGGCTGACTGCGGCAGGGTGGGTGGAAGGACAGTGCAGGATTCTCCAGGGGTGGTTACAGCATTGGCAGGAACATTTGTCAGTTTATCACTCATGTGACACTTTTGACCACAGGTTGAACAGGGAGAATTTTCTGAGATGGTCTGGAAGAAGACATTACATACCAGATTAATTTGGTTCTTGCAGCTGAGAGTCTTAACTAATTCCTTAACTAACTTCCTTCCTTAACTAATTCCTGATTTGTTTTTTTTACTCAACAATACCCACCTTCAGTGCTTCCTGGAGTTTGCATAATTCACTTTCCAAAATGCAAAACCGTTGTTTGAAACTGTGAAGTTCTCGGTGGCAGACACGAGATGGAAAGACAGCATCTTTGAATACTTCTAAATTCTTAAGTGAAAAAATAAATAAGCTTGACTCAATGAGTAATATGATAGGAACAAGAAAAAGGGACAAATTAACTGTTTTGATGTGTGTTTTGTAGGTGAAAGCCGACATGACCCCATAATTTCATCTTATCTGAGTTTACCTGAGTGCTGTGCTATCCTGAGAACATGCACAGACACATGAATGCGTGTAGAAAGTGTGCAGGAAAACTGTATTACAGAGAACAGGCATGGCAAATACATACCTGGGCTATGTAGTTCTGGCACCAGTTGTAGACAGACCACACTCTATTTACCCAAAGTTTTACTACATCTTTGATGCTGGGAAATTTGAAGTTCCAACCTGATCTTAGCCAGCTTCTGTTAAGGGGTATATCTACTGAAGAAATAACCACTCTGTAGGAAAAACAAAACCAAAGAAATGAAAAACTTCTAGCCTCCCTAGTTAAACAAACTAGGTTTTTTGTTTGTTTTTTAATTTCTTATTCTCCTTCTACCTTACATTACCATGATTCTCCCAAATAAGTGACAAGGAGAATATAGAGACAATTATCTGTGCCAAGCATTGTCTTCATGCTCAAAGTTAATAGCGTATTTTATTTCAGGAAAGAAGATACAAAAACCCCAATTCCCTAGAGACTGTTTTTTTTTTTAAAGATTTATTTATTTATGCATATAAGAGCTGGGGTGCAGGCCAGAGGTGTATGTGGGGATGTGGGGGCACGGTGAGAGGATTCACGGGAGACAGAGTGGGGAACAGAACAGGCAGATTGACTGAGGTATACTGCTGAGGGGTGCATCGGGCCAGACAGGAGAAGTCTGCTGTGCCATATGGGCCAGCCCCCTGGCTGGGGATCAAATTCATGCTGCCCTGGTTGCGGATAGCCTCATAGTGCTGAGACTTAAGCCCTTGTGCCACCCAGCCTCAGAAGCTATTAACTTGAACAAGAGTCCTTATTTGCTGAGCTGAGGAATGAATGTGAAAAAGAACATTTACTCACCAGAAAAGAACCCAGTGAGGCTGTTCCCCAGTGAATAATCAACAGTGTGTTTGTATATGTGTGGGATAGTGAATAATTTCATGGAAAACCACTAAATTTCTGATTAAATAGCTAGTTGTATAGTATGTATCAGGAGCAAAGACTATCTAGAGTCAACTTATGAGTTCTGGGATTCATTTATTCAACAAATATTTGTTAAGTAAGTAAATACTAATAAGTAATATAAGAGATATAAAATAGTAAAGAATAGGAATCAGGGGTTAAGTAATGAATAAAATAAACAAAATTATGAACTCATAGAATTTACAGTCAGGAGGAAATAGTCACTGTGTACCTCTAACTCATTTCCTTTTTTTGAATTCGTTTTTTTTAAAGATTTATTTATTTATGCATACAAGAACTGGGGTACAGGCCAGAGGTGTGGGGGCTAGTGAGAGGATTCCCCGGAGACAGAGTAGGGAACAAAACAGGTAAATGACTGAATATACTGCTGAGGAGAGCAGTGGGCAACACAGGAGAGGTCTGCTTTGCCATGTGGGTCACCTAGCTGGCCAGGGATCAAACTCTTTCTGCAGTGGCTGCAAATAGCTTCCTAGTGCTGAGACTTAACCCCTTGCGCCACCAGGGAGGTCCCTTGTTTGAATTCTTAAAGTATGGGTTTGGGATGCTCAATTAAAGAAGAAACAACTTTTTAGTATAACTACATTGCAAATGTTACATGAGAAAATATTACACATTTTTTATTGTTTATCTGAAATTCAAATTGAACTGGGTATTTTATATTTTTATTTGCTAAATCTGAATCATATTTCTAATATTTTTTCTGTTCTACTTTGTGTCTTACCTTTCAGGTGAGGGAGGTGGAGGGGGGGATTTAATTAGTTTGGATTGAACATGAGAGGTTTCTTTTTTTTTGAATAATCTTTTGGCTCTGGCTTTTAGCTTTCTTCTTCGTTGTTTGAACTTGCGCATGATTTCTGTAAGAGTTAAAATATAATATTTAACATGATATATACGTATAGAAACAACTATCTAGTTCAATACTTACAGTTCCAAAGTGAACACAGTCTTGTAATAGTCACATTGATTAGGAAATAGGTCACTATGTGTTATCTTAGAAGTGGAGAATAATTTAAACCTATTTTATTTTATTTTATTTATTTTTTTTTAAAGATTTATTTATTTATGCATACAAGCACTGGGGTACAGGCCAGAGGTGTGGGGGGGTGAGAAGATTCACCATAGAGAGTAGGGAGCAGAACAGGCAGAT